>DWCF01002288.1:0-24765 GCA_018230265.1 Delias oraia | reverse complement strand
TGGATGTCTGATTAGTTTGCTTCGACAGACGCAAGACATTTCTATTGGCATGTGATCCACAAATTGCCAGAAAGGTGGAACGGCTGGGTGTGTTCATGGAGAGAGGACCGCTTCCCAGGTGAGTCTTCTTTTCGTTAACCATCGATATAACAAAATATTTAATATTCTTAGATTTGAAATATTCTTCAAAATTGTTTGATATTATTTTTTAAATCAATTATAGATTACTATCAAACAGTTAATAGAAACATTTAGTAAATTGCGGTAGGTAGTCTAAAAGATAGTCTATTAAGATTTTTAGGTGAACCTTTGAACATTTATTTCAGTAATCAATTACAACGCTTTCCTATTAATCATAGAAAAAGCTTCGATACGTGTATGAAGATTTCGCTTATGCTGACGCAACAATTGAACTGGCTCGGTCAAAGTGATATAATATCACAGAATACACGGACGTTGTACGTATTTCACTGACTGTGGTTACCGGAGGCCTCCTAAGTTATAGGTACCGATAAAACGTAACGTAACTTAAGTAGTAATTACAGCTTGATCAGTAGCGATGGTGAACTCTTACCATCAGAAGACCCCGCCTGCACCTTTACTTTAAAATTACAGGTGGAAAAATGAATTATTATATAGTAAAAGTCCAAAATGTAAATACATATTATAAAGACTTTTTTTACTTTATAGCGGGCAACGGAGTTGACAGATAACCTCATTCCAAATAAAGTTGTGGTGCCGGCATTTTACGTCATAAGAGCAGTGGGACTTGAAAATCCTTATCCTTCAGCGAAACACAGTACAACTAATGTATCACACAGGTATTCTATGAGCCCGTGGTATCACTTCGAACGAGCCGGACCAATAAATGCGACAACATATTCTTCAGCATGTCTCCTACAGTATTAATACAAATGCTCGACCTTTACAAAAACCTGAAAAATATTTTTTTTATATAGACCAAAGCTCGAACCCGGGACGACTTGCTTCACGGTAGCTTATCAGACCGTGTCCACGAGGTTCAATTACGATCGCCATTCTTTTATGTCATGATAATTCTTCTTTGTTTATCTTCTGTCAATCAATCACAATTTGGCATCATATTTTTTTTTATTTTATAGCGGGCAACGGAACAGGTGGGTGTCATATATATAGTAATTGATAAGAGAACACCGCCGCCCATGAACAACCGCACAGTCCACACATTGGTTGTGTTGCCGGCTTTTTACGCCGCTTAAGTGACACTTTTAAAGACCTCCGAAGTCCTCACTCACTCTGCGAAACACAGTTCTAGTACCGATTCACGCTGAGTATTCTTAATAATGAATTAGTTGGCGTTCGCTGAAAAGCTCTGGCTGGCTGCTGACATCTGTGTCATGGCATAAGTTTAAAAGCGATACCGCCATAGATCTGTGCCTATTTAGACAGGTCCAAAACGAGACGACATGTGGCCAGCAGCGCCGCCTTATACAGCTGACAATCGCGATACGCCCTCATTATAGCGCCGCGCTCCTGGAATAGGCGAGCGTTTCACTTAAACAGTTAACTTTGTTCATTAGAAAGGATATTAGTTTATGCATACGATTGCGATGAATTTTTGGTATAGTGAAACACAGTAGAAATACCGATTCAAGTACAATTACTATTTCACGCTGAGTATTCTGAGCCCGAGGTATCTCTTTACACGAGCCGGCTCAATAAATCTTTTGCATATGCTTCAGCGTGGCTCTCCTACGGGTTTTAATTTGTGTTTGGTATATTGTTATTTGGTATTATATTTTATAGTATTTTTATCACTTTCGCTATGACGTTCTAGTATGACAAATTAAATTAAAGAAATAAAAATTAGTTTAAATACATATATATACATCTATATTTACATCTTTATATATTGTGTTTATGAATCAAATCAGATATCTTTCAAAGCTTGTAATATACAAATGGGAGGCATAACTTTATTTCACACTCTACCGCCATTACATTCTAAGATCTCTGAGCAATCAAAACAATATGACATTTCATTCATAGTCAGTGACTGCGCTAATCGCACAAAATTACAATTAGAAAATACTATTTCCTTATTTTAATATTATAACTTAATCAGATTTGATGTTTCTGCGTAAGCTTCTAATATACGAATAAATTTAATAGCATAATTTTATTATAATGGCAATTTAAGGCATTTTGTACCGCGCATCACCACTGTGTGGAACACAGTCCACTTGCAGGCTTCCTGCAAGCTGCCAGCTTCCTTCCTTATTTCCAAACCAATACGACATAAACATTAATAAAAGAACGTACGGCTACAACGCAACCGCGGCTTGCAAGGGCTAGGTGTGTCCATGGGCGGAGGGTTTGCCTTCTGTGAGCCTCCTGCTAGTTTGCCACCATAGCCATAAAAAATGTCAAAAAACTAACACAGTGTGAAACTGTATGTCGTATACTTCACCTAAATCCAGTGAACTGATGCAGTGAGACCCTTATTCAGTTTGATAGTGTATCTCATTAAGCAAACTCTGAGCGTTTTACGTCATTAAATATGTAAATAATAGGAATACGGTCGTCCATTCTGGTGACATGTCGCGACGCCGGCTCTTGCGGCTACAAATATATAGACTGGATTAAATAGCCATTGTTCAAGGTATTCTTCTATACAACGGAGCAGCTGGATCTCCTATATAAGAGAACACCGCCGCCCATGGTCGACCGTGCCACAGTCCACGCATTGGTTATGTTTCCGCTTTTTACGCCACTTAATCGGCATTTTGAAAGACTACCAATATCCTCACACACTCAGCGATACACAGTACAATTACCGATTCATGTTGAGTGTTCTGTGAGTCATCTGTTAAAGAAGAAAACTTTTTAAAAGGCAATATTTTCTAGGAGAGCAACGAAGATAGATATTTGAACGAAGCTTGGGACCTCTATTGTCACGTGGTCTATTGTCACACAGTCCACGCATTGGTTGTGTTGCCAGCTTTTTTTCGGGGCTCCGATATCCTCACTCACTCTTCGAAACACAGTACAAGTAGCGTTTCACGCTGAGTATTCTGTGAGCCCGTGGTTCTTCGCACGCGCTGGTTCAATAAGGTTCATCAGCAAATGCTTCAGAATGGCTCTACCCCGGGTGAAAGGTGTATAGCTAGCAATATAGCAATCCTTCATGTCCACCGTCATGTCATCGCCACCTATGGACAATTGCGCTACAATCCGTCCTTAGTTGTAAATGATTAATCATAAAATATAGTTCAAAGAAATTTTAATTAGAGTATATATTAAATAGATTTTGACCGATTCTCTGACCTTATTTGCACACAATAATCATAAAATTTGGTCTATTCCTTTCGGATGACTTTGGCAACACTGTACACGAGAACTTTTATATAATATTTTCATCTTTTTTTATACTTTATAAATACTACGTACTTAATGTCAACTTAAATGGTTCATCTATGATATACAATAGCTATGGTTTAGGGAGCGCTGTACATTCCGTCGTGAAGTATCGTATTGCGGAACGCTTAATTATAGCTGTTAACTTCGCAATAACATATTCAGAAATGCTTTTTTTGTATAAATATAACGTTCATTACACAACATCCGTTATTTTGTGCACCTTAAAGTGACAGCGAACTGATAAAGCTTGCAAAAAGGCCATGGCTTTTTTTAGTAGTTTAGATCTTTTTTATTTATATAGTATTTCCAAACCTATTATTATAGTCCACAGTTTATTTTATTTAGAGCTCCGTGAAAACTGTCCTTGGATTCCTAGGGGTTCGTGCCTGAAAAAGGTTGGAGATCGCATACATACCTAGTGAATAAGTAGGCGGATCTCCATAATGGTAAGAGATCAGAGTTCAAGGACAACTGCTTCACAATCCACGCTTTTGTATTGCCGGTATTTTACACCGCTGAAGTGGATTTATTTGATGAGCCTCAGGTATTCTCACTTACTCTCCGCAACACACAAAGCAAAATGAAAACACTTTTAACTAAAAAAAAAAATCTAAAGGTTTTTTCTATGTAGTTCCTCCTTCTAGTATATTTATTTTTTAAACATTAAAATTCTTCTCCATACCTCTGCCGTATTATTTTACTCCTAACCTAAAAACTATGATCATATCCCCATAGACAACTGACAACAAATAAACCCAAAGAAAGCCATTTTCTTTGCACTCATAACAAAATGAATAAAAAACTAGGACTGTTTATAGTAAAACATTTCATAATTTTACAATTTATTGCTCTGCGTTCCCTTAATAGAAATAAAGATACAATTAATATATTCAAAAGTTTGGTCCCTAATTCCGTTCCGTAACAGCCAATAATCACGTATGTCAAAACTGTTATTAGCAAAGCATTAGTTTTCCAACGGAAAGGTAAAATGTTGTTTACGTGACTTTGTGTCGTCAAACCTTTAAACTCTATGGGATGTTTGTTTATAGTTAGTTTCTGTTGTTTATAGCTAATATATTCTATGGTAGAATTGACAGTGACACCTAGTAAATATAATCTGTGGATTTACAATTTTTTATAAAACTTTGGCATCTCTGTTAGTGTAGCAACTATATTTTTAAAGTATATTTGTAATATTATGTAAAAAGTATGTTTTTTAAGTGCACAATTAAAGGAAAATGATGTTTTTCAGTAAAATACAATCAGAAGATATTCGTTATTTTAGTTAGTGAAATATGAAAGCTAAAAACGGTTGTTCTTAGAACGGTAAGACCTTAAAAAACGCTATCTAATTTTTCAATCGAAATATTTTTGACATATTGGCCATCCTTATTGATTTTTGCATTTTATTAAATTGCCTTTCTCATTACAGGTTCGTAAACCACAAATATCATTTATCATTTAAAGCGAGATTTAATTGGACTTAAATTGGTATTAAATACGTAATTAAATCATAAGACATATTATGGAGCAGTTGATAAATTGAATATCTTTGTAATTATATGTTAAAGTTCAAAATTTTAATCTGAGCCTAGAAAGATTCTTACCTCACTGAATTGTAGGCCGTTTCTCACAGATTTAGGTGTCTTGGTAAAAATCATGATTATGATTACAAGATTGATTTGAATATTACAATATAATACTACAATTTATATACAATATATTTCTTATTAGACTTTTACATATGAAAATAACGTTTTCTAAGAAAGGAACATATAGTTTTTTATATATTTTCACTACTGTGTATTCATTTTACCAACTCGTATGTAGTGCATTGGTACCTTTAGAAAAAATAACCCATTCCGGCGTTAATCAATAACATTTTAAAAGGCGCTTAGTAGACCCATTAATGGTGATCTGATATGTTTATGATTTCATAAATTACCCGATGTTTCATGTTTTCTAATTTATAAACTGAGTAGGTACTCAAATAAAAAATCAAAGGAGGTAGAACAAGTAAATTACGATTTGTAAAACACAAATGCGAGTTAATAGATGTATAAATTTGAATATCCTAAGCAAAGAGCTGATACTTTTTTGGGTGGCACAGCTCTCCTGTAGGAGAGTATACTCACAGAATACTCAGCGTGAAATGGTACTTCTACTGTGTTTTGCAGAGTGAGTGAGTGAGGGGCCCTTAAAAGTGACACTTAAGCGGCTTAAAAAGCCGACAACACAACCAATACGCGGTCTGTGGCGCGGTTATCCATGTACGGCGGTGTTCTCTTACCATATAGGAGACCCAACTGTTTCGTTGTCCGCAATAGAATTTAAAAGAAATTAAAGTGGCCAGTACAAAACACTAATTTCATATGCACTTAGGTGTCCTTAGGGACGTAATGTAGTTGGAATATATTTTCCATAGCAGAGAATTATCCATTAGGAAACAACCACCTAAATTCCTAGTATGGTTTCACATTAGATTTAGTGTCCAGTTATCTGCGTTTATAATAAACGGAAACATATTTAACACGTAAACGAGAATGGCGTCAAATTGCATACTAAACTATAATTAAATCTATGATTGAACGCGTGATTTAGTTTCAAAATAATTATGGTTATTTAAAACTCATTTCTTAAATATAAGTGATTCATTTAATTCTTGATATAGAGTGATACTACAATTTTTTATGCCATAGCGGACAGCGGCGCAGCTCCTATACGGTAAGAGAACACCGCCGCCCACCACAACCGCGCCAGAGACCACACTCCGCGCATTGGTTGTGTTGCCTGCTTTTTACGCCACTGAAGCGGTATCCTCACTCACTCCGTGAGCCCGTGGTATCACTTCGTACGAGCCGGCTAAATTAGTGCGCCAGCTTGCTTTAGCATGGCTTCCTTTTTTTCCATTCTCTTTATAAATATATATCCTTTAGTACTTATGGTAATACTTCAATAATTTAAGAAATTTATTCTCTAATGGTATAAAATTTTAAAAACAAAAAGTAGTCCAAACCTTTCCTAATCGTGGGTAGTAATCAATACTTTGTTAAATAAAAAAGTAAATTAACATAACAGATTTATGAAATCTGCTAAAAGTTACTGATTTTTACCTTAAAACGGCAAAATTAATAAATATTAATGAATTTGTGAGAGCCTCGTAGCTTTAATAATTCTACCACGAAGAGAGAGGTATCGGGTTCGAATTCCGTTCCGTTTATAGTTTAATTCATTCAGTCTCTGGAAGGGCTTGACAGTGACCGAGCGAGTGTCTCCATACTGTCGCACACGAGGGAGACATTTTCTTCAATATATTGAAGTATATGTAGCGTGGTTGTCCATGGGCGGCGGTATTCTCTTACCATATAGGAGACCCACCTGCTCCATTGTCCGCTATACCATTGAAAAATAGAATATGACTTTATTTCTCAATGTATCTTTATAAATGCGATAGAAAACCCGATGGCCGATCGCGAAATTCACTTAAAGCCATCGAACGCCTTCGGAATAATTTAACCAATAACAATCCATCGGCTAATTTAAGCCCTGAGTAGAAAAAAACGGGCTAAGTGTGCGCTAGGTCACTTAAATCGATTCCGTACATTCATTTATAATAATATCATAAAAAACTGATATAAGTTTGATAGCACTAAGATGCTGTCGCACTACAATTTCGACCCAATGGTCGGCCAGTCTAAAAAGTCAAATAACAAGTCCTCAGCTTTTGCCTGGTAGCTTAATGATTTTAAATATGTACTATCAAGCGAGAAATATCGGGTTCGAATCCTGGTCCGGATAAATATAACTTAATTTATAATTTATTCGATCTCTGGAAGGGCTTGACAATGACCAGGCGAGTGCCTTAATACTGTTCGCACCCGTGGGTGAGCCATGCTGAAGCATATGCTGACGCACTAATTGGCCCGGCTCATCCGATGTAATACCACGGGCTTACAGAATACTTAGCGTGAAATGGTACTAGTACTGTGTTTGCCATCGAGAGTGAGGATATCGGAGGCCCTTAAAATTGCCGTTTAAGTGGCGTAAATATCCGGCAACACAACTAATGCGCGGATTGTTGCGCGGTTGTTCATGGGCGGCGGTGTTCTCTTACCATATAGTAGACTCACCTGCTTGTCCGTTATAGAATAAAAAAAGATCAGCATGAAACAGTAGATGTACCTACAGCGTGTCGCTGAGCGATAACATCAGAGGCCCGTGAGATTATACCGCTTATGCGGCGTAAAAACTAATAAATCGATTGTAGCGGAGACTGCGGAGGAGACTTTCCCTACCTCAAATTTTTAGATTCAATGTCATTATAGAGATAATTAAAACTTAAATTGTATCATGGATTTTGTATCTCTGTCGAAGTAAAAATTGTCATTTTAGGAAAATATTTTTTTTAGAATAACAATCACCTATTATGGTTTTTTTATTTCAAATACGAACTCCTAAACTGCCGTCAACGTTAAGTCGTGTCTTGTAAAATAATTTATGGCCCTTGCTGTAGTCGAACACATAATAGATTTATCTGGCTACAGCCACTGAACACTAGGGCTTTATATTTTCTTTTAACACTTGAAGAACAAAACTGTGATGACGGAATTTGATCCCGCTATCTTTGCATGGTAGACTTATAAAACCACTTACTATGCCTTCAAAATATATAAAGCATTTAAAAGAAATAAAAATTGCAAAGGTGAATAAAAGCTCGCGTGTCTCACATCGTAAAATCATAATAGGTTTCAACAAAACGTATCTCGCGCACATAAATCACTGAAATGAGAACCCTTCCACATTTGTCCTTAATTAATAACCAAATGATATTCTACGTCAGCTGAACGGTTAACACGCAATTTAAAGTTTAACCGTCCATAACGAAGCCTAAATAAATGCATTTAGAACATGTGTTGAAGATTCTATACTAAGATCTTTACTTTAAGATATCTCTATGATCCTTTTTTATTATTCTATAGCGGATAGCACTGCCGCCCATGAACATCCACGTCACAGTCCATACATTGGTTGTGTTGCCAGCTTTTTACACCGAATAAGCGACACTTTTAAGAGCTTCCGATATCCTTACTCAATCGAAACAATACAAGTACCATTTCACACTGAGTATTCTATGAGCCCGTGGTATTACTTTGGACGAGCCAGCCAAATTAATGCGTCAGCATATGCTTCAGCATGGCTCTCCCACGTGTGCGACCGTATTAAGACACTTGCCTGGCCACTGTCAAGCCCCTCCATAGACCGAATAAATTATCATAGTACAATTTTAAAAGCATTAAGCTACGATGCTCTCAAAAAGGCTGTCTCTACCTACAATGTCACAAACACACACTTGTTTTATAATATAGAGATATCTTTAAGATATGCACCGATAAATTAATAGCAATAGAAAAATCATTGTATTTTCAATTGAAACCAAGTCACGTAATTGTAGGTTATTTTCAGTACCAATTAGCTATTAAATAGTGCGCATACCTCACGTACTAGAGATGAATTGTGAGGATAAGATATTATTTCTTATCTGTTTTATGTGACGACGTCCTTTAAAGCGCCTGAAATAGGCCAAACTTCTGTGAGGAATATTAAAACTAAGCTGTTAATTGAAGATGATTTAGTTGTATAGAATTATATACAATTGTTTTCTTTACGTAAATAATACAGTTACGATAAGTTATATTAATTTGAGCCTCGTATAAAAGTATTTTTATAGTGGCTATTTACGTCACTTAAGCGGCATTTTTAAAAGTCTTCGATATCTTCATTCGCTCAGCGAAACACAGTAGCGGCACCGTTTCTACTACAACTACTATTTCACGCTGAGTATTCTGTGCGTGGTAACACTTCGGACGAGCCGGCTCAATTAGTTCGTCCCCATATGTTTCATCATGACTCTCCTATGGGTATCATGGGTTTAATAAGTCTACCATAAAACGAAAGGTAATTAATCCGAACAATTATAAATTAATTTCTAATTTAATCGATCTTTGGAAGGGCTTAACAGTGGCCGCATGAATGTCTGTCGTACCCGTATAAAAACTATGCTGAAGTATTTGGTTTTTTTAAAGGAAATGGTGGCAAACAAGCAGGAGGGTCACTTAGGATAAGAGGTCCTCCGTCCATGCTCAGACATCTCAGCCCTTGCTGAACCATGTTTACATTGGAGGTCTTGTAATTAATATTCCTATAATTCAATCAATATTATATCGTCATTTTATACACAGACCTTATGGATACGTCTAAATAAAAGACTTATTTTTTAAAAATCTTGCCCAATCATAGCTAATGCTAAGTTTGTAAGAATAACTTTTTCTCGATGTAATTGTATTGTAATAAATACCGACGCGTGAAGAAGGCCACGTAGTCTAACGCCTCTAATACAATGGAAAACACACTCGAACCACAAAGGCAGGTGTGTGGAATGGAGCGTGGTGCCTGCAATCAGAACGGAAGCGAAGGAAATTTGCGGTCGGCTCGGCCACTCTCAGCTAATCAGATGTGCTGGAAATAATATCGTTACGCATTACTCTTATAATTGTGACATCCAATGGTTCTTCGTTTCGTTGAGGGAGAGAGGATATGGGAGGCCCGTGCAATTATGCCGGCAAAATGCCGTTTCATGGTTTTCACCTCGATTTCTGCCGTTCCACAACTGAGCGATTTTTAAGCCATTTTTTGCCACGCACCACCTCTCTGTGGAATCAGCTGCCAGCAGGGGTATTTCCAAATCAATATGACTTAGGGATCTTAAAGAAAAGAGAGACTTTCCTTAAAGACCGGCAACGCACCCGCGGCTCTACAAAGGCTGGGGGTGTCCATGGCCGTGGACCGCTTGCCTTAGATGAGCCTCCTGATCGTTTGCCACCGATGGTATAAAAAAATAATACCGTTCAAGTGGTGTAAAGATCCGGCATCACATCCGAAGCGTTGATTGTGACACGATTGCCCATGAATTTCCTTTATTCCTGAACGGCTGGCAACACGACCACGGCTCTGCAAGTGCTGGGAATGTCTATGGGTGGAAGACCACTTGCCCTAGGTGAGCCTCCTGCTTGGTTGCCACCGTTTATATAAAAAAAAATACTCCTTTTTTTGTTTTAGATTGGGATAACCATTGTGTTTGTGTTGTTGTGTGTTGTTTGAGCGGTATAAATTCAGGGCCTCCAACATCTTCATTTACTGTACATCATTCGTCTCATTTGGGGGATCTCTTACCATGGAGTAGCTTTCTTAGAATAGTGGTGATCTTTAACAATAGAGTAAGAAAACAGTACAAATACAACTTCATTCTAACTTGTGGTATAATTCCAAGCGGACTGGCCCAAATATTGCTAAACCATAACCTTCAGCGTGGCTCTCGCAACAGAAAGAATTGTTAAGACATATTGAAGCTCTTACCAAGATCAAATACAATTTAAAAATTATTTTAAACTGGAAATCATATTTGTTACACATCGTGTCACGCTATCTTACAAGACGTCGTGGTCACGAGGTTCATGGAAAAAAAACATTTTGTGTACTTACCGGTCCTCTGCCTCATAATAATACTAGAATATCTTCACACTAAAATATTTTCTGTTTCCTTTTTATTAAATGTAATCCGTTGAAATAAGCATTATGAAATGAAATAGAATAAAAACCATTTAATTTTGCTTTTATTTTATTATAAATTTAAATATTAAAGAGATATAAACCTACAGATAAATATAATATGTTAAAAATAACACGTCTCACTCTGACGTAAGTATTTCACATTAGTGTTCATATGCTAGACCAAGGCCAAGACCGCATAATTTTAGCAAGACCAAGTATGACCGTGTAAGACTCGAGCAAGACCAATAAAAATAAAGTTTTTTTGGCAGTTATTTTTGTAATTTCTCATTAAATCTTCATATCTAATGTTTTTCTAAGATCTGAAGTAAATATGTGAAGTAATCAATAGTTTAATAGGTAATTTCAAGATTTGCAAGACTCTTGCTGCAATAGCAAGACCAAGACGAAAACCAGGTTAGCGCAAGACTAAGACTAAGCTAAATCTTGCATTTGGGCAACTCTATTTCACACATAATTAACAAAATCTTACGGTTTGTGGGTTGCTAAATGAAAAACATATTTTTCAGACAAACAAAATGAACAAATTATTCACATTTTCAGCGACTGCATTTTATACTCTCTGCTATATGAATTCGCACAGAATTTTCAGAATATTTTTCACAATCAATCCGACAATACGTCATATTTCCTTGTCCATCGATTTTTCAATTTCCTTTCAATGCAGCATTTTCCCTTTTTTACCCTTTGAATCTAGGTTCCTAATAGATTCCTCTGTTTAGTGTTTTTTCAATTGATTTTTTTAATAAAAATTGGAAGACAAATATGCAGAGGCGCTTTTAGCTCTTGTTGAGCCACGGGTGGACTGCCGACTTTTTCGAATTTCGTTTTGTTTTCACCTGTGGGAGAGCCTTGCTGAAGCATATGCTATACGCGCAAATTGGGCCAGCTTGTCCGAAGTGATACCACGGGCTCACAGAATACTGCGTGAAACGGTACTTTTACTGTGTTTCGTAGAGTGAGTGAGGAAATCGGAGATCCTTAAAAAATGCCGCCTACACTACTACTAACCAATAGATGGCTGAAATATCTTTAATTATTAATAATTATTTAAATTGTGGTTATTCTTTTAATTTTTAACCACAGGTACACGACAAAAGGTACAAATTCCTAATTTCACATGTAAAGATCTCTACTTTTATGTTATCTGACTACTGTTTTTTTGGCATTCAAGCAACAGTCGTACCACCGTTGTCAGAAATCGAATCGCAATTGACCAGAAAAACATCAAATTAATTAGAGTAGTACCGTTGCTTTAATTTGCCACGCAATTATAAGCAGTATTCCCAACCGCCCACAGATATAATTCATTGGTAAATATATTTTTTTCATTCCTTTTTAGAGCGTGTACTAACGGTTCTGTGGAAAAAATGCGCATTGACCACGTAGGCGATACGACTGTTTCAGGTATTTCGTTTTCTTGAATTAAATACTTGTCACTACGGTAATACTTTGGTAAGCCTATATAAAAAGCATCAAAATAGAGCGAGAGCCTCGTAGCTAAATGACTTTATAAGCCTACCGTGAAACGAGAGGTGTTGGGTTTGAATAACTGTCCGAAAAAAAAGTTATAATTTAATTTACACAGTCTTTGGAAGGGCTTAACAGAGGCCTGGCGAGTGTCTTAACACTGTCGCATCCGTGGGAGTACCATGCTGTAGCATACGCTGAGGCACTAATTGGGATAGCTCAAAGTTTTGCTGACTACTGTGTAGTGTTTTACTGAGTGAGTTAGGATAACAGAGGCCCGTGCAGTTATACCGTTCAAGCGGTGTAAAAGCCATCAACACAACCAAAGCGCTGATTGAGGCAAGGTTGTTAATGGGCGGCGGTGATCTCTTACCATAAAGATCTTACCCGCCTTGCTCCGTTACTTTCCATCCAATAAAAAAGGGTAGAAATGGAAAAGAAATGGTGTGATATTTTTGCATCTTGCGAGTTAAATGGCATATTATGAAATTTTCAAACAATGAAACAATATTTGTGAGTATTTTCTTAAAATGATATTTTGAGCAGATTAGTACAAATGGTTTCATATTAAGTAACCTTCTTTACCCATTTTTAAGTAATAACGTAATAGACTGACCGCATACAAGTTACTAAGTCCTTTTCATTGTATAGGTATCTTAGGCCCCCGTACAAACAAAACGCATCCTCAATCATGGACTTCAAAGACATAATCCATAAAACACACCTCCAAAAATCCCTTAATACTCCAGATATAGGGTGGTTATACACGAACGCCTCAAGAATTAAGGACGCGTACACAAAGTCCACAATGTCAAATGAAGTCTCCGTCAACAAACAAAGTGAAAAAAGTAAAAAAATACGAGCTCCACATTCTTAATTTAACTTGAGACACTCTTACATCCCCACTCGAACCAACCAGCCCACATTGGGCTACTCCATCCGTACGTCGCATACAAACATCAGCGGCGTCGGCTATTCATAATGTGATCCGAGAGGTCTGGGTAAGGTGGACGCGTGTTAAGACGCATTTCTTCAGGCAATACTCGTATTTTTTTTATACGTATGATACGCGATTCGGTTGGGGTTTCACCTTGACACGTCGTTTGCGGCTATGTTACAGAAAATTGCGGAAAATGGGGTGGGTTTTTTACGATTTTTCATATGATGAATCCGAGACGCTAATTAACTTTCCCGGTTTCTGCATATTCATTTTTTCTACAGAGATTTTATTTAATTTCGCAATGACTTATTTTTGATATATTGTGAAGACGATATTTAAGCAAGTGCACTGCCTTTATATTTACTTTTCATGCAAAGATACTTAAGTATCTTCCACAGTTTCAATATTCAGTTTCGTTAATTGAAAGAATGTAATGAGATCCCCATTCAGGCATCGGAATGTCTGGATTTGGGCCCTACACTTAGAATTACTTAGAATTTGAATTTCTATATTGATTTTTTTTTAGACGAAGAAAACTTCAGTTATGAATCGTCTGCTCTAGCTATATCTAACTTTTTGAATAGTATTCAAATGGTTGCCTCCATTTGCATAGAAGATGGAGGTCTTAGTGGTTCTTATTCAAATTATAATTCCCAAATTCTTATAAGAATGCCAAAATCGATAGAGCATCCCTTATCAACTGTCATATGAAATTTACTCACCCTAAAATGAACGCACACACACACATCTCATTATAGGGGTAACTAATCACTGTGCTATGAAAAAAACGAGAATTTTTTTATTCATTAACCACCCTCTTCTTACAAACCCGACCTTGTAACAGTGAAATATGTAGAGCTGCATCGCTTAGTAAATATTTTATTTTCATACTATGAATAATTATTAGTAATTCAATTAATCGTAAATATTAAAAAATGTAAAACTCTGGATGCAGATCGCCTCCGATAGGTATGCATGGAGGTGCATTGGGAAGGCCTATGTCCACCAGTGGACGTCGTACGGCTGAAATTATGATGTTAAAAAAATGTGATAATTATTTTAAATTTTAATGACGGCATTCAAATGAATAAATGGTTTCGTATTCATAATCATTAATTAACTTCATATCATTAGGTTTTATTGCTAAGGTAGGTAACATTAAATTATGTACTTCATTTTACAAATTTAAATTAAACATTTATTATATTTATGATACAACAATTACACATCTGTGTACTTACTGAATTGTCAAAATAGTAAAATTAAATAATAAAACACAAACATAAATATAAACATTATTTATTATTATTATAAAGCACGGCTGGGGATGTCCATGGTTGAAGGACCATCCTACGTGAACAACCTGCAAGGCCTCATCCTACTTCTATGAGGCAAACAATTACCACCCGAGTTTTCATTAAAATAAAATATTACATACTACCTGTAAATATTGTATGTATACCTTTTTATAATGTATTTTTTTTTATATAGCGGACAACGGAGCTGGTGGGTCTCCTATATAGTAAGAACACCGCACAAGAGAAACAGTGCCACTGTCCGCGGATTGTTTGTGTTACCGGATTTTTACGCCGTTTAAGCGACACTAAGAGCCTCCGATATCCTTACTAACTCTGCGAAACACATTAACGGAAACACAACACAACAAACACGTGAAACGGTACTTCCGTTTCACGCTGAGAATTCTATGAATAATAAGCTACTAATGAACCTAATTAATATATTGTAATTAATTAATATTATATATATAATATAACAGTGAGAGAGATACATATATAAACTATTGAAGTTTACATTTAATAAATATTGGAGTGATAATTTAAGATTTCCTGGAATTTAATAAATTTTCAAACTAACATCTCCATAGCTTTCGCTGCGCGATCTATGCATACGGCGCACACAGTCGAGTAAGGCATGAATTTGCATATCTGCGAGCTTGCTAAGTGCAATAGCTTGTCTCTACGCACTCAAACATTCTTCCACTTAGCCCACTTCTCATTTCTAAGCTGACAATTAAACACTGTTTTTGTTACATTATCAAGGAGACTGGGACTCGATTGCTGAATACAATCTTATTCGTTCATTATGATGTGTACTTTAAAAGCTCTGTGTCGATTTGAAAACCAATACGAAATATAAATCACATACACTCAATGCCCAGGGTGACACGTTACTGTGTTTTGCTTTACACTGTCACACCCGTGGGAGAATGTTGACGCACTAAATGGGCCGGCTTGTCCGAAGTGATGCCACGGGCTCAATGAATGTTCAGCGTGTAACGTTACTATTACTGTATTTCGCTCAGTGAGTGAAGATATCAGACGCTTTTAAAAATGCCACAAAAGCGGGGTAAAAAGCCGACAACATAACGAACACGCGGACTGTGGCGCAGTTCTCCATGGGCCGCATTGATCTCTTACCATATAAGAGACCCACCTACTTCTTTGTCCGCTATACCATAAAAAATATATAAATGCAATCATTTTATTTATCAAAATATCAGTATTTTTCTCGTAAACTTTCTAACTAAACTAAATCATAAAATAACTTTGTTAACCCAGACATGCAAAACTACAAAGATTTTGCGGTTATTTTAATTTAATTTAATTAAAATTAACATATAAAAATGAAGTTTGTGTTTGTAAATAAATATTATGAAAAATCATTCATTATGGCGTCATGTGGACGTCAAATATATTATTTTATTTTGAAAAATCTTCATGAAAATTATTTTTATTATTTATTATTTTACTTGGAACAACATAAACAGAATTATTATGAAAATGGAATGAAACTTACATATAAGTTATAATATAATAATATTAGAACTAAACGCTATTTAATTTAATATACACTGTGTGTAAGATATTGTGTGAAATAAAGCGCAAATTTATTCTCATCAAGTTTTTGAAAAATTGTTAAAAAGTACTTGACAAACCAATATAGTATTTTGTATCATATTTTTTATAGTTAATATAGAAAAAATATAAATTAATATAAAGTTTATTTAGTTTAAACTTTAAAAGATACAGTTTCTTCATGATAAAATGATTTAACAATATCTTTAGATGACATTCAAGTATGGTTAGTAGGCCGTTCCCTAAACCTCCGACGCCTACAGCCATTACTTAAACATCTAAGTAGAGCACATTTAAATAAAGACTATTAAATCTCCAACATAAACACAAAGAAGGACGCCCGTGAGCGCAAAAGACGGGGTGGCTATTGGCTATCAGCATCCGTAGAGAGAAGCCATCAAACAAACGCTCGCTTTAGCAAAGCCTAATTTCAATATCCGGGCGGAACGGGCAAGGTTCGGGAACGCGTCTCTGGGAATAAATTACTCTGCTCCATATTTCATCAAGGAGCCGACTGAATATTCGAAACTAGACAAGGTAAAGGCACGCGCAAGCCATTTTTCGCGCCTATCATGTCGGTAACAAAACGCACTCGTAATTACCCTTCCCCTCCCGCGCGCCGCCGCCCACCCGCTGCCCCCACACCCCCCGCGGGAGGGGGGCCCGCCCAGTGACAATTATTGATCAAAAATTCTCTCTCTTCTTTCGCAAAAGAAAACTTGGACGGGTTATGTGTCACCCGGTGTAGTTTGATCGTTGTAATTAGATAATTTATTTTTTTTAACACCATTTTATATTAATAAATTTTATTGATGGCTTTCATCATTATAGAAAGAATCATTATAGAAAGTTAACCATGCTGTTTTATGGTAACTTATTGTAATATGCGGTGCCAAACATAACGTCTTTAGCAATTTTTGTAAAAATTTTAATCCATTCTAAAATGATTGCACGGTAAATTGTCATAATACAGAAATGTATATTAACAAAAAATCAAATTTTTTAAATGTACACTGAAAACCAAGTAAAACCTATCATGTTATAATAATATTTATTAATATAGTTATAAAATAAAAATATCACAGTTAATTATAATATAGCCAAAACCACAGTACCAGCCGCATTGTTATTCTGTGAGCTGGTGGTACGTCAGCATATGCGTTAGCATGGAGAAAAATTATTTCGTAACATTAGTCCTGCCTCTCAGGCGAACCTCTGTAAACTTATTCTCGGCGAGTCACCGGCAAATAAATTTTATTTTACGCTTTCGGCTTCTCTTCACTGAATTCTCTCAACGGGAAACAATGTGAAACAATAAATCCGCAATCAACTGTTGTTGAATTAATATTATTATTAAAAAAACCTTTGCAAGGTCCAGTCGTTTTCGAGTACCAAGTGCAGACGATCGCGGCACTCGCGGCCGACTCGGCATATTAATTGCACGCGGCGCTACCACGGGAGGCAAGACACGGGGGGAGACGCGAGGTCAACCGTCGCACCGCCATTGTTTTGTGCGTACGCTTCCTTAGATATATAGACCCTATATAAAACAATACATAAAGGGTTTTCTTAATACGCTCCGACAACTCGCAATGCCCACGTTTTTCGAATTATTTCGACTTAAAATTCAGCTATTGTCTATACTAATTTATTAATTGACGATACAAAACAACATGGCAGATTATTAAACTCCATACTTTGGTAACGGTTTATGAAATGAAATTAAAGATATTTATTCAACGTAAATACAAAAATTCAACTCGTTTAACGTCAAAATCAGTCTACCACCGGTTCCAAGTTACTTACTGCAACATACTGAAAAGAACCGCCGTAACAGACTTAGTGGGTGTAATTTTTTGGCTTCCATGAAATACTTAAATTATTATAAAAAGTCGCTCTGAGAATGCCTGGCAAGAACACCTTATTCCCAAGGTGTGACATCGTTTATAAAACCATTAACATACATCCTTAAGACTTCGGAAAATTCATTCCTATATAAAAAGGAATAAAAGCACTTTTCTTCAGAAATGTCCTATTGTATACTTAATAGTAATTGACGCTCCAACGTAATTGCTTAGGAAATTAGAATAAGGATCAAAACCTGTCCTATTAGAAATCCTTGAAGAGGACAAATATCTAAATAACCATTAAGTTTTTAATCAATTCCAATAGGTCCAGAACATTATCCTACCCATATGAGCAATGCTGAAGCATATGTCCGAAGTGATACCACATGTTTACAGAATACTCAGCGTGAAATGGTACTTGTATCGTTTCACTGAGTGAGGATATTGGACGCTCAATAAATTATATTGCTTAAGTGGCGTAAAAAGCTGTCCAAACAAAGCGCGGACTGTGGCGCGGTATCCACGGGTGGAGGTGTTCTCGTACCATATAGAAGACCAACCTGCTCCGTTGTCTTCTATACCAACGATGCTCAATCTCTTTCAACCACGGACTCCTAGGAATTCAAGGTCACGGACCTCTTAATAAAATAAACAGCAAACAACTATCATGAGCTTGTATGATCTAGAGATTACAGCGGAGATACCGTAGACCATAGATACCAGACCATAGTTTGAAAACACTGCTCTATAGCATAAAAATGCAGTTTGTGTGTGCTAGAGTGAATATTTTGTATTTAAATTTATGTGCAAATACTGTGGAGTTGTCCTACGTTGTAGATAATTCCAGCCGCATTTCTCAAGTGTCGTACACTTGCAAATGATTTTTATTTATACAGTAATATCTCGATAGCACCGCATTGATTGGCGAGTGGTGCCTACAGCCTCTCAAACTACCATTATGCCGATACCAAATTGCGACGGATAAATCTGTGAAAAACCTATCACTTCGATTTGCAAGTCCGCAGCCGATATATGAATCTACACACAAACAGAGCACCTCTCGCTCCGCCTCGACACAGAACGAACGAGACAAAGCACAAAATCTACGGTGTTAATTTACGTACAGTTGGCAATTATAATTTTCGCCGGCGTCCCTGTCCCGCGGCCGGGGATTTCCATTCGCCTTCTCACTCAGGGGGGAGGGTTAAGATACCGAGGTTCGGAAGACGCGCGAGATATGTAGAATTTTTTAATAAAACCACGCTTCTGTGTGCGCTAAGTGATATGGCTTGTTCTTTTTAATTTCGTTCTGCGAATGCGGCCGAGCCGTTGGATCATCTATCACTGTTTTTCCATTTTATTTTTATTTGTACGGCGCGCCGTTATGAAGATTTCGCATGGGATATGAATATTGATTGTTTCACTAATGAAAAAGCGATTGCTGCCTCGCTGATGTGTAATAACGGACTCTGGGGAGGTTCGGCCTTTTTCTATATGTTTTGCGAGAAATATTAATGGAGTGTAGGTATTTTTCCATCTAGCTGAGTTCATTTTTTATTAAGGTATCATTTTAACGGAGCAAGCGGTCTCCGCTGTGGCAAGAAATCCTGCCCATGGAGTAACCCGCCATAATTCTCGCTTTTAGGTCTATACACAGTATCTGTTTCGCTGAGTGACTCAGGATATCGGAGGCCCTTGAAATTATACCGCTCAAGCAGCATAAAAATCTGGCAACACAACCAAAAAGCGCTAATTATGGTGCGGTTATCCATGGGCAAGATCTATTACCATAGACGTGCCTATTACTTTGGTAATCGGTGGTGTGGAATGTGGGGCGGTTATCCACGGGTGGATCTCTTACCGTAGAAGAGACTCGCCAGCTCTTTTGCCCGCTATACAATTTAAAAACACTGCCGATTTAGTGCAGAAGATGGAACTATAGACAGTAGAACAAAGGTATTATTATGTATGTGAATAGTAAGTTTTTTATAGTATATTGAAGCATGTGGGTGTATATGTTAAGAGAACACCGGCGCCCATGGACAACCATCCCACAATCCACGCTTTGGTTGTGTTGCAAGCTACTTATGTCACATAAGCGGAATTTTTAAGGCTCTCCGATATCCTCACTCAATCAAGAAACAAAGAGGTACCGTTTCAAGTACAACTACCTTCACTTTGAGTATTCTGTGAACTCGTGGTATCACTTCGGTTGAGCATTGGTACGTTAATATATTTTTTTATATACAAAATCGGTGGCAAACGATCAGGCCCAGCTAGAGCAAGCGGTCCTCCGCCCATGGACACGTAGCCCTTGCAGAGGTTCGGGTGCGTTGTCGGCCTTTAAGGACAGGATACGCTTCAGTATGGCTCTTCCACGAGTAAAAAACCATTTAAACTATTAATATATTAATAATAATAAAATAATAACTATTAATATATCGTCCAATATTCCCACCAGACAAATTCAATTTCAAACTCCGTTCAATTTACCGACCGAACTTATTGTCTCTTGATGCAGCATGAGCTTCACGCTCGCTACTCTTGCCTAAAACATGTCCAACAAAATCACATCCAAGTATTTCTGTACAAAAAACGGATTGATAAAGAATCACACCTATCAGGGCGGAACTCATCTGTCGGTGACTTGCGTTAACACCCCTTATCAGTGGCCCGTGAAACTATTGGAAATCTTTATGATAAACCAGGTGAATTTCGACTTTAGCTCTTTGTAATTACTGTCAAAATAGTTCAAACTTCTTTTATAGATCTTGTAGGAGTTTGTTATTCTAAGCCCAACGCTATTTTAAGTGTATAGAGTTGAATTTCTATTGGGTGAGTGAGTGGTCAGATGTTCGTTCTGGTTGCTGTGCGCGTCGAATCGTCTTCCGGCGTACGACGTGATTTCTTTAAGAAAGCCGAATCAATGGAACGCGGTGGACGATGGCCCCTGATTGTTTCATTATCGTTACGCAATGAACGATATATTTCTTTCCCAAGTGATCCTTTGTGACCAACGCAGGAAACAAATTAACTATAAGTCACAACATGTGTACAAATTTGGCCTGTTTTTATTATATAGCGGACAACGGAGCAGGTGGGTCCCATATGGTAAGAGAATACCGCCGCCCATGAACAACCGTGCTACAGTCCGCGCATTGGTTGTGTTGTCGGCTTTTTACACCGCTTAAGCGGTACTTTTAAGAGCCGCTATTAGCTTGACAGTGACTGGGCGAGTGTCTTAATGAAAACTTACCTGTGGGAGAGCACATACTGACGCACTAATTGAAATGAAATGAAATATTTTTATTCAACATAAATATACAAATGCAGCTCGTTGAACGTCAAAATCAGTCTACCGCCGGTTCCAAGCTTAGCCCACTGAGAAGAACCGGCGAAATAAACTCAGTGAGCGATATTGTGTATAGAGTGGATGGACGGGCTTATCCAAAAACCAAGCTAACAATAAAAGCTACCCAAATGTTTTATTGTATAGCGGACAACTGTCTTAACCCTTAGCATCTTCTGTGGCACGGTTGTTCATGGGCGGCGGTGTTCTCTTACCATACCTATAGGAGACCCACCTGTTCCGTTGTCCGCTGTAATATAAAAAAAATATATATAATACATATGACATATAGGTTAACCTATGTTAATCTGAGATTAAGTATTCTCCCTTTATAAAATTAGTATAGATAAAATAAACAAAGGCTTTTTGACATTGACATTAAGATTTACCTACTTAATTGTTGTCACTGCCAAAAATGAAAAAAGGAAAAAGTTTAACTTCCGCAATTGTTCCTCAACATTAAAAAAAGTTTACAAGATATTTTTAGCGTCGAGTATCCCAGCTGATCGTAAAACTGTCCCCTCCGGGCGGTGACCTTGAGCCGCGACCCCACTATTGAAATTAAAAGAACTCCCGAGGTTACTGGCACCTTGCACTTTTAAAAATGGATTCGACCACGTGCCAGGGCTGTTTTCAATTGAGAAACGCCTCTTTTCTTTTTTCATAGAATATTTAGAGGTTTGATATGTTTACTACACTGAGTATGCTCTGTGTACGTCTCTGTTATTTGAGGTGTACAGAATTTGATGGACTATATATACATACTATGTAAAACAATTAAACTCTATGAGACGAAACTAACACAAAATACATACTTATAAATAAATTAGTCTTTGGTCTATTTTCTATTGGTTTTCGATGTATATTAGCGAGAGAAATTATAGCATTCGAGTCAACCTATCTCCGCATTGATTGTAAGTGAAGCAATGATTTTTATTATTATAAAGGAAGCAATGCAACAGACGAGTCTGCTCAATGGTAAGATATCCTCTCATGGACAACTCAAAGATCCACTTTGGTTGTGTTGCCGGATTTTTAGGTCATTTCAATGGAATAATTTCACGAGCCTCCGATATCGTTACTTACTCAGCGAAACAGTATGTACAACTACTATTTCACACTGGTATTCTGTGAGCTCATGTTATAACTTCAGATGAGCCGGCCGAATTAGTGCGTCAGCATATGCTAAAGCATAGATAGGTACTTCTCCCACGGGTAAGACAGTGTTAAGCCTTTCAAATGACCGAATAAATTACAAATTTTATTCATACATGCAGTTTCTTTTCGTTACCCCTTGACTTTATAATTACAAGCCGCTAACATATCAAATATCAAAACATTTCAAAATCTAACAACCACTTATAATAATTTTCCATTTTCACCGCGTAATTTTTCGGTACTGCAACCGCGAACGGTGTCGAGGGGTGGGCGAGGGGGAGAGAGAGGGGGGGCGGTCATCTGGCCCATTTTTATCAGGGCTCAAGGCGAGGGCGATTGAGGCAGGTTCAACCGGCCGCCGGCTATTGACACTGTACCTAAATCTGCCCACTTCTCCCAACTTTTTAATGCCACGGTCAATGAACTGACCGATAACAGCACTTTTTATTTCTAGAGGATAATAAACTTCAATGAGGACCGTTATGTAAGCCCTCCTGTATTTCATACAGTGCAAGTGTTTCTTATGGTGTAGCGGACAACGCAGCAGCTGGGTCTTCTATGTAGTAAAAGAACACCGCCGTCTATATACAACCACGCCACGCGCGCTTTAGTTGTGTTGGCGGCTCTTTACGCCGCTTTTACGGTATTGATGGGCCTCTGATATCCATAGTCACCAAAGGAACACGTTATTTCCTGTATATCAATTGAATATTAGAGAATTTTCCCTTTATTTTTTGCGTTGATAAGCTATCACGTTTTTAAAATTATTTTAATAAAGACATATTTGACTTAAAGACTTATTTCTAAATGATATTAAATGAGAATCATCATTTCAGCCGTAAGTCGTCCTCTGCTGGACACAGGCCTCCCCTTGGACTTCCATGAATACTTGTCGGAGGCGACCTTCATCCAGCGTTTTCCTTTCTTTCTTCTTTAAATGAGAATACTCAACGTGAAATAGTAGTTGTATCTACTTGAAACGCTGCCTCTACTATTTTTCGCTGAGTGTGTGTGTTTCTCTTTAAAGTGCGCTTCAACGGTCTAAGAAGCCGGCAACACAACCAATGCGTGGAATGTGGTGCGGTTGTCCATGAGCGGCATTGATCTCTTACCGTATAGGATACCCACCTGCTCCGTTGTCCCGTGTCCGGAATAGAATAAAACAAACTATAGGTACTTTGGCAAAATTTAGGGTGATAGTTTTGTCAGTTCTTTGTGGGTGTGATGGTTCGTTCTGGACAATGAAATTATTCGATTGTAAATTTCCTAGAGTAGATAGTATCTAGAGTGGATAATAAAGCTTCATAGGCGTGATATATCAAAATTATCATCCTAAACTTGACACCGCTTCTTTGAGTTATCAACTAAACAGCTACATTAATATATATCGATAACATTAAGAAACTCACGAGCCATCAATAAGTATCGCGGACAAAAACCCGAAATAGTTTGAGTGACAGGACCGCCAGTTTATCGATATCGAGTGTCGATAAGAGGCGAACGCGGCGCATCTCTATCGAGAGCGTGTGCTACGTGTGAATGTTATCGTTTTATCGAGATATGTCGATAAGTCGGCCATTACGTGCATCTCGAGAACTGATTTAATCGATACGTTCAAAAAATACTACACTAGCTTGACGAAATGACTTTCGGATTATGAGGCAGAGAAACGTTTAATTAAAGCTGCTCAGATGGACAGAAAAAACCTCACAACCGGTCAACGTATCCCTTATTTGAAAACTTACCAAACTTAAACTTTATTTTAACACATCAAAAAGTAAATAGATTTTCCTTTAACGTTGTATGTATTTATTTTAAACATATATATATATATATATATATATTTACACATATATAATTAAACCTTGCAAAAGATGGCTAATAATCGTAAACAACTGAATTATATCTGATATATCCTAAACAACCTAACAGGACACGACAGTGGCCGGGCGATTGTCTCATCAATGTCTTACCCATAAAAGAGCCTTGCTGAAGCAAATGCTGACGCACCAAGTTCGTCCTCAATGATACCATGAATTATCACAGGATACCTCGAGAATAGTGTTACCCAAATGGAAAACTACGACAAGACTTAGTCAG
>DWCF01002287.1:0-24768 GCA_018230265.1 Delias oraia | reverse complement strand
ATCTTTAGGCTTTTCGGTGTTTTTATTTCGCTTTATAAAATATAGAACCGTAAATAGAAATTAATTTACTGAAGAAGTTGTTATTTAAATTATATATATCGCGTATGTTACGTGAATTCAAAGACTCGTCTTAGAATTGAGGCTGCTGATTTTTTGGCAACATCATCGATACCATACAGACAATCTTTTACTTATTTCTTAAATCCCATTCACCTCAACCCTTTTATGAAACAACACAAACTATATTTAGAACCTTGATTAAATTATAATGGTTGAAATAGTTTTATACATTGTCAAAAAACGATTTATAAAAACAAAGTATTGTAATCTATATAATATGAATAACCATATGGGGTTTTCAGTTTAGGCTTATGTTAAGTTTCGTTTTGCATATGTATAAGTGTTTAAAGATATATCGATATACATACTATATAGGGTCTTTCAACAAGGACGGGTCGATGTTCCATTCAGTGAACACGCGGCGTTCTCTATGGTCATTAAGTTTGAGGTCTTAGGACAGTTGGATCTTGTACGGATGCAGGCCCCCATGTCCCGACGCAAAACTCTCCAAGTTGAAGACTGCGAAAGGCCGAGTTAGTGTGTACGGCGAGAAATCGACTGCCTCAGTCTCCTGAACTGGACCATCACGTACAGCGGCGATGTTTTCAATCTGGGGTTTCTTTGATGTAAAGGTGTTGGTTGGTTGTTTACCGACCCGCTTTTCTCAAATTTGGTCACCAATAATTGAAGAGTAGACTTTGAAGGGCCACAGCGTCTGCAGTAAAATGGGCGCAATGCGCGCAACGTTTGCACCAACGAACACTCATTTTAATAATAATGTTTTATCATTGGCACACGCTGCCCCTCTCTTCCCATTGTGATTTTGGCATCAGTGACTGAATAATAAAAAACAATTTTACAGATGCTGCAAAAACAAAATGGCCGCCATAGATTATTAACGTCGACCCGCTCTATTTGAAAGACCCCTATAGTTGTACACAATTCCAACAACCTTAAATATTATCACTTTTTGTTTGGATAATTATTGCTCACTTGTTTTATTCAGAGACACAACATTTTTCTTTTTATATGTGGTTGATTTTCATTAATACAAGAATACTTAAATACATGAAAAAATAAACAAATTTGGACAACCCGTACAACATTTTCTAATTGAATATTTGTAACAAATAAAAAATATCACTAATTACATGTTTCTAAATTGACTATTGTAAATTAAAACCAAGCTATAAATAAACATACCCGTATTGATCACGCTCTTAGATGAAAAGCGAATATTATGATGAAAGTGTGCCCTCATTGTGTGACCACACTGCAATAATAATGTTGCTTTTGTATTTTAATATTAAAAATTTCTTCATAAATGTTGACTAGATCATACTTTGGTATTACAATCTATTTAAATTTCAACTTATATGCGGCTTCCGGTTACTTGGCTAACTTAAAATAACTTAAATAACATTATGGAGAGGTCAACATCTTTCTCTTTTATTAGATCACGATTAGAATCGGTTTCAAACAACCTTTCTCGATAAATGCTGATACGTTAAAAAGGGCAATATTATTGCTGTTAATTTTTGTACAAGTTTGAGCGTGCATTCCAAATTATTATATTCGATAATATTTTTATATATCTTCATTTTCTGTCCTAAAGAAGGACGATATAGCTATCCCTTTTTAATCTTTAATTTGTCTTCAAAGGATTCAAAGGATTATATCATGCCGAACCCTTCACCGCCTTCGTTGATAGCCCAAAGCAATGCGTGAACCATTTGCTCATAAGAATCATAGTCCGGTAAGCAAAGCTGGTTGAAACACGTGTGTGCTGTAGGTAAAGCACCGAAAGTCGGCGCTGCCGTTATTTGGAATCGTGGATTCAAATCCTGAAAATTGAAAAAATATTCAACAATGACAAATTAATTCTCAAGACCAGAAGATAAAACATGTAATATAAATATACCGTTAAAGCTGCGTAAACAACCAGCAAAATAACCAAAGCGCAGATTGTAGAGCGATTGTCCATGGACGGCGGTGATCTATCACCATAGAGACCCGCCTGCTTCGTTGCCGGTTATACCATAAAAAAAAATGTGATAAACTTGGGTAGAATTCAAGTGATTGTAACAATAATACCTAACCTAACCTAAAAATAATGCAGTAATCACATAACTTGGAACATCTTCACTTTCGAGGTACATATAACTCTTTATTAGCACCTAGATGTTGCTTAAATTTATCTTGAGATTATATAAACAATATAATAGATATAACGAGAATTGCACGGGCACCCTAAAGTATAGTCCAATCGGATACAGTATCAAGCAAGAAGAACAACGATTTAGGGAGGAGGATTGAGGGAGGAGTTTGACAAAAATCACGAAATATCACATGGGAAGGGGAGGGGTCTAGTAAGATATCACTATATCATTGATTTTATTGTCAAATACAAGGTAATATTATATAGGTATTCTATATTCAGAATTAAGACTTCGTTATTTTAATATATGCGACTTCTAAATGAAAAATAAGGTTATACTTTATACCCGTATTAAAAGATAATATTTGGAAAAATTTTAAGATTCTTTATATATAGGTACTAAAAATAACCGTGATGTTGGATGAGGCAGGGAAGGCAGCCTTAAATCTCACTACATATCAGCAAAAGGGGAGAGAGATTAAAAAATGCTACATAAATGTTCATGTAATTAATGGACGCCTTTAGAGTTAAATAAAACAGATAGAAAGTCACCTGAAAGCCATTGGGTGGCAACTGCGAGCATCCCGTAGTGAATTGCAGCAGACGAGCTCTCTCTTCATTGGTGAAGTTGCTGAGAGCAGCCCAAAGCCAGGCCAAGCGTCTCTCCCATTCACGACCAGATCCTGACAGCAGCGCATGGGCGCGCCAGTCGTTTACGTCCACTTCGCCCGTACCACACATTAGCAACTGCGGAATGTATCAATGTATTTTTCAACACACCAGGGTTAAATAAGTGTTGCTTTTCTGTGGAATCGGTGAGAAATGAGGAGGCGGCTCATCTAGGATAAGCGGTCCTTAGCCCATGGGCACCACTAGCCTTTGCATAGTCGCGGGTGCGTAGCCGGCCTTTAACCGATATGCTTTTTGAAGGTTGCTGAATGTTTTCTTATTGGTTCGCCACAATTGGTAAATATCACAGTCTCATCTTGCTTTTATTTGGATACATCACATTGTAATTTGGCCATGGCTATGGCACAAGTTGTGGAGAATAAATAAAATAATATAATAAAAAATAATATATAATAAAAATGTAAAATAAATAAAGGAAGTATTGCATATAGGTTTTGAAAACATGAACGCTTTAAATTAAGCAAAAACTGTTTCAAGTATCAACTAAATTCTTTAACCATGACGAAAATAATTATTAGTGATTTTTTAAAAATTGGTTTAACTTGTAGTTAATTTTTTCATTTAAACAAATATATCAACCGTTCATCAATTTCTTTAAAACGACTTTACTGTCGGAAACATGATTTATTTATTTAATTAATTCAATTCGTGATTGTGTACCTCCAACTCATTCTCATCAAATATAGCAAGCAGGTTATCCGGCACGAGCAACGTTAAGCCACGTAGGAATGCATCGCTTTCCGCCCTCCAACGACCCGCCAGACGCCACTGAGCTAACGCATCCAGGTATGCCATTTTTGTATTATTCGTCACCTGGAAAAATATTAAATTCTAATAAATCTTACTAAGATTATAAACGCGAAAGTTTGTTAATATGGATAATATAAATTAATATAAATTATAGATAATATAGTATATAATATATTATAGATAATATAAATTTGATAATTTGTTACCTTTCAGGCGAAAACTAATGAACGGAATTTTTTTATAGTATAGCGGATAACGGAGCAGGTGGGTCTCTTATATGGTACTAGAACACCAGCGCCTATGGACAACTGCGACACAGTCTGTGCACCGGTTGTGTTGCGCGATTTCTTCGCCACATTTTTAAGGGCCTACGATATCCTCACTAGTTCATCATAGTAGAGAGAAACATAGTAGAGTACCGTTTCAACTACAATAACTATTTCACGCTGAGTATTCTGTAAACCCGTGGACTTAGAAGGAGCCGGCCGAATTAGTGTGTCCACATTTGCTTCATCAGAGCTTCCCCACAGGTGTGACAGTACTAAAACACTCGCCCGGTCACTATCAAGCCCTTCCAGAGACGGAATAACCGGAATTCGAACCCGATACTTCTCGCTTCATGGTAGACCTTTTAAACCACTTAGCTACGAGACTTATTATTACTCTCATCTTATATCTTAATACTATTATTATTACTACTTTATGTTACTTTTTTATGATAATGGTGGCAAACGAGCAGCAGGCTCACATAGGGCAAGCGGTTTTCCGCCCATGGACAGCCCTTGCAGAGCCGCGGGTGAGTTGCCGGCCTTTAAGGAATATGTACGCTCTTTTCTTGAAGGTCTCCAAGTCGTATTGGTTTGGAAATATGCTGACAGCTGATAACACAGAGAGGTGGTGCGCGGCATAAAACGCTCAATTGAGGAACGAGAAACGAAAGAAAGCGATGAAACTTTGCATTCTACCTCGATGCATTCTTTATTGTTTAAATAATTTTAAGAATGGTTGACTCAATAAAACAGTTGAGGATTTATGACTCATTATGTATTTACAAGATTTTTTATTGAAATGTAATTTAGCTAGTATGTGTCACAATTAATTGTTTAAAATTTTAAAATTTGTACAAATAAATAATAATATACCCGAATTGTGGCCCCATTTGGCAAGAGTTCTTTTGTCTCGACTAGCCGACCGCTGGAATCGTATACGTCATCAGCGAAATATATCTCAAGCGAGGAATCCGCTGCGTCCAAATCAGCATCCAAAATGTACTTTATCTTGGACAAATAGAGTTCCGGATCGTCTTGCTCGAAGTACTAAAACAAACAAGAAATATATTTGTTGAATAGATAAGATTATAACGTTTTTCTGACAGCCTCGTGACTAAGGTATAATAGGTCTACCATGATGCGTGAGGTATCGGGTTCGAATCCCGTTCCGGACAATTATACATTATAATTAATGCGGTCTCTGCAAGGGCTTGACAATGGCCGGGTGTCTTAATACTGTCGCACCCGTGGGATAGCCATGCACGCAGTAAATGGGCCGGCTCGTCCAAAGTGATAGCACGGGCTCACAGAATGCTCAACGTGAAACGGTACTTGTACTATGTTTCGCTTAGTGAGGATATCGGAGGCTCTAAAAAAATGCCGCTTAAACGGCGTAAAAAGCCAGTAACATAACTAATGCGCGCACTGTGGCGCGGTTGTCCATGGGCGACAGTGTTCTCTTACCATATATATAGCAGACCCACCTGCTTCGTTGTCTGCTATACTAAAAAGAAAATACTGCCTAAATACAATAATAATCACAAGAGAATGACCGTTGAAAAGTTTTAAAAAATTATCAGTTTTTCTATAAATCTACTTTTATTTGAATTATTATATTTTTAAATTGTGCATCCTGAACCCTCGCTTAAGTTTTTTTATGGGATAGCGGACGACGGGGCAGGTGGGACTCCTATATTGTAAGAGAACACCACCGCCCATGAACAACCGCGCCACAGTTCGCGCATTGATTATTTTAATTCAAAAATTTTACGTGATCGTTGCTAATAGTTAATAAACACAATACATTTTATATTTCCGATGTGTATAATTTTTAATTGTATTAATGTTCTATTCACTATATCTAAGAATAAAAATAAAAAAAGATTAAATAAACGTAGAATACCTTATAGTGAACCCGCAGCCCTATAATATGCGCAAGGAAGGAGCGTGCAAGGCGCGCGCGTACCAACTGCCGGTAGGAACCACCCAAGGCACTTTCATATAAACATTTGCCCACAACTTTTCCCGCTAACTCGAAGTGCTTTAACTGAAAGTATATATATATAATTTAAAAAGCTAAAAGCTTTCAAAGAGATATCCTTTTTAATTCCAAGGCAAAGCCAAAACAAATGCCGGCAACGCACCGTCGGTTCTGCAAAGGCTAGGGGTGTCCATGGGCGAAGGACCCCTTATCCTAGGTGAGGCTCCTGCTCGTTTGCCACCGTTTCCATAAAAATCATCTTTTATTTCATCAAATAGAAATAGTGGGATCCTGATAACTTAAATCTCAAGAGAAATGCTAAAAAATCTAGTTAATTTTTCTAATCTAATTAATTTTCGAGATACACAAGATTTATTTGCTAAGACTTTGACTTATAAAGGTGCGGTTTTGAAGAATATTCGACACGTGTAGTTAAAGTTAAACAACTAGAATTAGATTTTATGATTTACATTTATTTATACAAATTTAAAATCACTAAAAAAACTAATTAACTTTTATTTGTATTAATTTCGGAGTAGTCAAATGATCACGCCACAATCTTCTACTAACTACGACTTACGGAGTCTCTTTTTTGTAATTCAAGTTGCAGAGAATAAATATTCTTATCAACGCCTCGATATTAAATAACATCTTACATTATTCTATGTTTCATGAGTGTTTACCTTAAGATGCGGCGGTCTATCAGGATTGGGATGCACTAGGCCAGTCGCAGACTCAGTATACGAGACAAAAAGACCGAATCTCGCATCAAACAATTGTACGCACAGCAAGGAAAACCACTCTCTACGGACACCACCCCAGTCGACGCCTGAAATACAACGATTGATTTGATATAATTAAATAACGATCGTTATTATATGAAACACTTTACAAATATTAAGAAATACACTAAAGTTGGCCTTATTCTAGCAACAGTATCGCGGTACATAATTAAAAAATTACACAAATTAAATATATTGACAACTCAGAAATAAAAATAATAATGAAAATCGAACATAATTGCATTAGTTTCGATTTTATTTATGAAAACAGTGGCAAACTAGCAAGAGGCTCACGCAAGAAGCGATCCTTAGCTCATGGACACCCCCAACCATCGATAGACAAAGTTACAGCTATAAATATAGTAACTTGAGAGCCTTGTAGCTTAATGGTTTAAAAAATATACCATGAAGCGAGAGATATCGGTTTGGAATCCCGGTCCAGACAATTAAATATTATAATTTAATTTATAATTTCTTCGGTCTCTGGAAGGGCTTGACAGTGGCCGGGCGAGTGTCTTAATACTGTCGCAACCGTAGGAGAGCCATGCTGAAGCATAGACAGACTGACGCATTAATTGAGCCGGCTCGTCCGAAGTGATTCCACGGGCTCACAGAATACTAAGCGTAAAACGGTACCATTTATGTGTTTCCCAGAGTGAGTAACAATATCGGAGGCCCTTAAAAAGTTCCGCATAATAAGCGTAAAAAGCCGGCAACACAACGAGTGGCACGGTTGTTATGGGCGGCGGTATTCTCTTACCATATAGGAGACCCAACTGTTCCGTTGTCCGCTTTAGAATTAAAAAAATCCTTTGGAAAAAAATACCTTGTTCTCCATGAAAAGCGACATCAAAGTTCTTGCACCAATCAGCAAGTGTGAAGTGCTTGGTGGCTTTCAAGCTTGACCGAACTAAGTCGTCCCTTCGAACGCGCAAAGCTATCTTGTCGTGTGGATGACGGACATGGGCTGTACGCATTTCACTATAGAAAAACTCTTGCTTATTCTGAAAAAATATATCACGTTTTTATGGTATAGCAGTTAACAGATCAAGTGGATCTCCTATATGGTAAGAGAACGCCGCCGTCCATCGCCAACTGCACCACACTCCGCGCATTGATTGTGTTGTCGGCTTTTTACGTAGCTTAAGCGATATTTTTACGGGCCTCCGATCCGATATATATAACGCCTTTAATGTCTGTATGAACAATATTTTATAATCCTAATATAATGAAGTATCAATTGATATATATTCTTACTTTAAAGGTGTCTTCTCCACCACAGTTAGCGAGCAAAAGCCGCGTGAAGGTGGCAGCTAAAAGGTCCCTTGAAGCGCAATGCAGCCGTAATGGAGGCTGGACTCCATCTTCCAAGATCAGCTCTCCGCTAGGACACGGATGTTCTTCGCGGGGTCGTACTATTAGCTGCAAGTATAACAGTCAGCATCAATACAACACATGTATTATATCGGTGATTTCTGCTTCATAAATTGCTGCTTTATAAATACTTAGAATTTAAATGTTTGTGACGTTGTATGGGGGATACCCTGGACCTAATGAACCGATCTTGAAAATTCTTTGACCAATAAAAAGCTATGTTATTTATGTATATATATGTTATTTATTTTATTATATATTAATCTGAGAATGAAAAGGGCTTTCGAAATGAGTCGAAGAAAAAACGGTCGAACGGTACTGTTTCTTAGAAATGCTTGATAATGTCTCTAAAAAGTCCGCGAAGGCATATATCTGTCTTTCATATTTATATGGCAAAGTAATCCTTTCCGGATTAGCAAATTAAATATTTTTTTACCAAATTAATTGTGGTATCACTTCGGACGAGCCGGCTCAATTATTGCTTCAGCGTGGCTCTCCCACGGTTCTTAGACATATATAGGCAGTAGTAGTCTGTATATGTCTATGAGCTAAAGTTGTTCACAAAAAAAATCCGTACACTTTAGATAACAATGGCAGAAGAAAAATTACCTTAGTAGAAGGGCAGACTCTAAAAGATGTGATCCTCTTAGGAATGATTTTAAGAATGTAGTCCTTAATGATCAACTGCTTTGGGCTCAGACAGCAAAGCACTCGGCGCTGTTTGCCTGGAGACAATAAGCGAGCCTCGTAGGAGACCGTGGCTCTCTTTGATGAAAGCGCTCGTTGCACTGTGGCTGCATCGCTTGCTAAGGAAATCATTGTTTAAATGTTAGAAAAAAGATATTACCAGTCTAAACAAGCAATATTTTCAAACAAACAATACAAAACATTGAAAACTAACCGAGCGTTCAAAAGATCAATCAGGATATTAAACATAGAATATTCCTAACACTGTGCCCTTTTCTCTCTTTCATTCAGTATCAACTGAATCTTATAATATAAGATCGCTAAAACGGGTTATTAGATAATAATACCATGGTGATAGTCTATTCGGCCTGGATGTGATCGAACAAAGAATTCCTTTCAGCTCTTGAAACTACTCTTCGACAATGACTAACATCCGGGCAACATGACCAGGCAAATTTTCAACCGGGCAACTTTCCCAATTCGTGTATGATTTTAACTACAATAAGCGCACCATATGAATGCACCGTGTTCTACAAACGCCATCTTCACTTCCATTCAGACTAGTGCGTAGTTTTATCCTACGCCTATTATAAGGATGATAAAGGAGCCATGATAAAGAAAATGCAAATTTTGCTGGCTCGTTCGAAGTGATACCACGGGCTCAAAAAATACTCAGCGTGTAACGGTAATTGTACTTGAAATGGTACCTGATTGAGTGTGGATATCGGAGGTCTTTAAAAATGCCGCTTAAGCGATGTAAAAAGCCGGCAACACAACGAATGCGTGGATTGTGGTTGTCCATGGGTGGCGATATTCTCTTACCATATAGAAGACCCACCTTCTGCGTTGTCCGATATAGCATAAAAAACTAGTAGGGAGTTTTTATCCTACTTTGATAATATAGGATATAAAATATTATATGTACATACGTGTTAGGACAATACAATCAAACTGTCCATTGTGCAACAAGACCCCGTCATAGTAAATGGCGGCCTTGAACACGCCCGCCTCGGGGAAGCACAGCGACACGCTGACGCGTTGGTTAACACTGTCGTACTCGAATTGAGCAGCCGACGACAGGGACCTGTCCACTTCACCGCCGATTGGAGATATTTCTATCGAGAAGCTCTGAAATATTCAATATTTTCAAGACAGATTGAATCAACTATCATATGAGTACAGCCTGAAATATCAAGTTATGATATTTAAGTTATAATATATAATAATATATATAATATATAATTTCCGCTATAGAATAAAAAAATATTTAAGTCTAATCTGAGGATTAGTCGATGTTTTAACAATTTGGTACCTATAGCGGATAACGGAGCAGGTAGGTCTCTTATATGGGAAGGAATATCGCCGCTCGTGGATATAACCGCGCCACAGCCGCGTTTGGTTGTGTTACCGGCTTAAAGGGTTTTTTAAGGGCCTCCGATATCCTCATTCATTTAGCGAAACACAATATAAGCACCGTTTCAAGTAAAAGTACCGTTTCACGCTTAGTAATATGTGAGCCCGTGATATCACTACGGACCAGCCGGCCCAATCAGTGCGTTAGTATATGCTTCTGTGCTCGCCCACGGGTAATATTAACTAGTTTAAAATCGTTGTAGCCCATGAAAACTGGAAAAACGCGTAAAAAGCGGAGGCGGATCAAATCGGATAGACAAAGATGTGAATCAACTAGCAACACCGAGTCGATTGGAATCGGCGCGCCGCTTACCTGATGGACGCACTTTCATATGTAAATATATGGGACGCCAGGCGCGAGTCTTAAGACTGGTTTTTTCATATTTTTCCGAGTAGAGGGGACGACTAATGTTTAGTACATATGCTGAGGTAATGTAAAGCTGACTTACCTTGGCATCATCAGTGGCGACCGTGGCGATGTTATCATAATGGTCCCTCGGGTGCACGTGCAACGCCCTCGGCCGCCCCGCGGCACACACAAGCGCGGCAGGGTCGCGGCCAACACGCGACCGCCGCGCCGCCACTCCGCCCGCGATGAACCATTTTCGGAACGGCCCACCAGCCGCCACCACGCCACCTTCATCGTTTTCGTACTTATAACACGCCATACAAACATTCGCCAACATATTTTGTAATATATAAATAATAAACTAAATGCTACATATTCCTGTTCAAAGTCTGAAGATGAACCCCTGAGTTGGTGAGCAAATTTGGCCTAGGTGTTCCTTACACATATATATGTCTCATATCCCTGAAGCAAGGACTATTTATCGTCAAAACTCTTAAGGTGGGTACTGACCAACGTTACGAGGTGTAATGTAACATGCTCGTCGTTCAAACTCTGTGCTCCGTGTTCACCGCCATTTCACTCAAGATGGCCGATAGCGGGGTCGGTATGTCTGATTCTACTAAATTATTGTTTCATCCAAAAAAAAATTACTGGACATCAAAATTATTTAAAAACAGAGGCGTATGAGGGGGTTTGTAATTCATATAAATTGTCAAAAAAAATGATTACTCTTCTATGTATTTTTCTATAAAGTACTGAGTTTTGTTCCATTCCATGTTTCAAGAAGTAAATACGAGAGGAACGACGTGTGCCCTCGTGACGACTTGCAAGAGCGTGTTGACTGAATCGCGTAACAGTCAAAGGTTTCGCCAAAAAACCGAAGGCCGGGTGAAGCACTCAAACGAGCAGCTCGTTGCTCGCTGGTTTCCCCTTAACACGACGTTCACGCTTCACGAATGCTCGCTTCGTAACATTACACTTGGTAACGTTGGTCAGTACTCACCATCCCAAGTCGTCTGGTCGCATGTAGAATGAAGCGTGCCGTAATGTTGATATCGATATTTCTAATACTAGTGTGTTTAATCTAAAGAAATTTCGTGCGATCACTTTTTTATAATTGAATCAATTGTTTTTTTCTATCCATTCTATTGTTATTTGATGTTTCATTGTTTTGTCGTATTCATCATCATCGTCATTTCAGCCGTAATACGTCCACTACTGCACATAGGCCTCCTCTTTGACCTCCATGTATACCTTATTATAATTGTCGTATTATGTACCTTTAAATTACCTGTTCCTACTGTTATCTCTTAATTATCTTGTATACTTGTGTAAACTTTTAATTGGCTTTGTCTTTTAACTTTAATAAAATTTTAATTACTAAAAATATTTAAAAATAGCCCCACGTTACAAATATACAAAATATTATTCCCATCCTTAAAAAGTTATGAACCAATACTAGTAGTTTCTACATATTTATTTTAGTTTATATGTTATTATTTAAATGACGGCTCTCTTATATTAAACATTAAATAAATTTATTCACGTAAAATTAATAGATATACAATTTACAACTATGTACTAACAGATATGACTATACTTAATTGTAGCAAAAAACGGATAAAAATTTCTCACCGATCAAGACCGATATAACGTAAACTCCAGCCGTTCGTACCGTGAATTTGACGCGAGCTGTGTGCGCAAGCGACGGTTGTCCCGAGCCAAGCTCTAATACCGCTGTTATCTATGAATATATACCACATTTTACCATACAAAACATATATAATAATATTGACTGTCTGAGCACGTGTATTATATTCATAACATAGCGACAGAAACCCGAACGAATATATAGTAACCAGGTTTGCTGTCACAAGATATGCCAATTTATGGAGTTACTATTACTAGAGAAATAATGATATTACACAATGCACTATTATTTAAATATATATATTATATTTATTTTTTATTTTTCGAACAAGTAATATATGTAATTAGGTAAAAGGATAAATATAGAAAAAATATATAAATACCACGGGCTCACAGAATACTCAGCGTGAAACATAGTTGTTCTTGAAACGGTGTCAACTGTGTTTCCCTGAGCGAGTAAGGATATCGGAGGCCCTTAAATTTCGCTTAAATGGCGTAACAAGCCGGCAACACAATCAATGCGCGAACTATGTCACGGTTGTTCATGAACGGCTGTGTTCTATTACCATATAGGAGACATACTCCGTTGTCCGCTATACTATAAAAAAAATCATTTGATAGTTATTACATATATAATTTTATCTAGTATACCTTTCTAGTACCATGAGAGATGTTTACGGTGAGGTCATCTGTGTCGCATATGGGGTAGGGATGTCCGTTCCTTTGGTAGCAGTGGATGGTGAAGCACATGGTCTCACCCACGGGCTGTGGCTCTTCCCAGCCCCATTCCACCTTAACGAAACTTCACACTTTATTTTAAGAGAGGATACAAACAAAAAGGTTGCCAAAAAACTTAATTCTTATAATTAAGTTATAATTTTTATAATTAATTTTTAAAACATTTAAATAATTAGACAGGTTCTACAGTAAGAAATATGTCGGACTATTATTACAAGTAGACAATAATTACGTTATCATCATCTTTATCAACAGCCTATTAAAGTCCAATACTGGACATAGGACTTCCCCAAAGACGCCCGAAATTAGATAAAACGTCACAAACAGAATTACGTTACAAAATAATTACACTATCATTACAGTAGAATAAATATTTTATGTACAAATTCTTTTACTATTCCACGTTCCACAAAAATTTCATTTCAATAACGTTCTAATAATTTTTATTTGTTTTTAAAGATTAACCTTTTTAAAAAATTTTGAAAAAAAAATGATGGAATAAAAATGATAGACATAAATGAAAAGGTACCTTACAACTTGGCGGATGTAGATATTTCCCGGTGACGTACTGCAGCAGTGAATGTTTAGCCTCGGGTGCCAGCGATGGCTGTGTCATTGCAGCCAACGTCACCAGTCCACACACAGACACTGACACTATCAGCATACCGCCTGAGACAGCAAAGATTTGAGTATTAATATTATTATAACTTAACAAAAGTATGTGAAGCAAGAAGACAACAACATTCTCACCCCATGTCCAAGCGTCCTGATGTTTGCTGCTCTTGACTACGGTGTTCCATAGCTCGTTCTTTAGAGCCTGCAGCTCTTCTTTTCCCGTGGGCAAGCTCTGGCGGGCAAGAGACCACGCATTGAAATCCTTCGCGTCTATAACATGGCGGGCGATAGAATCTTCTAGCCAATATACATCCTCTAAAGAGGATACATCGAGGCTGAGTAATCTGAAATATAGATAATACATTTTGTTAAGACAAATACAGATTAATTTTAGTTTCCCAATAATGTTATACTATTTACGTACCAAAAACATTGCGTACTAGGTTTATTTAAATGTCATTTTGATGGTCGGCTATAAATGAGCCACTTTTCATCTTGATTTGGGTCTTTGAGTGTTTACAAGAAAATATCATTCTATCACTTCCTAAGAAATAGATAACAAGTTCTAATACATTGTAAGTAGATGTGTATACAACATAAATGATATTTTTATATAGTATAGCAGACAACGGAGCAAGTGGGTCTCCTATATGGTAAGAGAACACTGCCGCCAAAGGACAACCGCGCCACAGTCCGCGCATTGGTTGTGTTGCCGGAATTTTTACGGCACTTAAGCGGCATTGTAAGGGCCTCTAATATCCTCATTCACTCAGCGAAACACGGTAGAGGCACTGTTTCAAATACAACTACTATTTCACGCTGAGTATTCTGTGAGCCCGTGGTATTTTTGGACTTTGGACGAACCGTCCCAAATTAGTGTGTCGGCATATGCTTCAGCTTCTCTTCCACGGGTGTGAAGTATATTAAAAGTATCATTGTATTATAGTCTATGTAATACAGCGAACTCAATCACAACTTACATAATAATGTAGTTTCTATAGACTTCGTTGAAGAGTGATTAACGGAATGGCGAGTGATTTATGTGCCATTTAGGGTTCTATTGGTATTAGTAGGAAATCGTAATATATCCGATTAGCCATGTACATGTTACTCGTAATAGTTTATAAAATACAATTGTAAAAAACCTCGGAATAGCTTTTTAATTGAACTAGGCGCAACCTATAATAATATACAAAACCTAATAACCTTAATAATAATATACGAAAAAATACTGAAAACATCTACGATTAATTTATTTAATATAATTCACAAATTGATATCAATTCTATCATGGGAAATTTATATAGTTGCAACGTAACAAAAACATAAATAAAAATCTTGGTGTAAAAATTAACACCGGACCGCCATTCATCATTGAAATGCATTAAATATTTTCTAAAAGAGCTTCGCAATTAAAATGGAAAAGTGTATTTCGAAACTGGGGTCGCAATTTATATTTTCCTTCCTTATCTACTATTTTCCATTTACTGAAAAGAAACGAAAAAAAGGGATTTGAGGATCTCGGACGTATTGTCTCTATTAGTTATATACCTCAAATGCGTTTTATGCGTACGTTATCCAACGATAGATTGATTTAAGAATTACTTAGTACAACACAACAACACATCAAAGGGGATGACTTAATAAACTCGGCTTTTTTTATTCTATAGCAGACAACGGAGCAGGTGGATCTCCCGTATGGTAAGACGACACCGCCGCCCAAGAACAACCGCCAAAGTCCCGCATTGGTTGTGTTATAGGAGGTTGCTTGAGGTGCCGCTACAGTGTTGCTCGCTTTAGCGCCGCTTAAGCGACACTTTTAAGCTGCACTTTTAAATACCTCCGATATTCTCACTCACTCTGCGAAACAGTACAAGAATCGTTTCACGCCGAGATTCTGTGAGCTCGTGGTATCACTCCGGACGAGCGTGCTGTGAAATAAGTATCGTGAAATAAATTCTCAACAAGCGAATGGCATTTCTGTAATAAGTACGTAGCTTACCGACATAAGCTTTTCCATAAAAGCGACATGCTTTAATATTAACGCTCATTTCATTCATGTCACATTCCCAAGGCACGAAGATAAATTGTGATGAAATAGACTGAAACGAGTAAATGCCGGGTCATGCCGTCTCGCTCGATTAATTTCAAACATTGACGACAATTCGTTGTAGTCAATGTTTGAAATTTGTTCGTATTTTTTTTTAAAGAAGCACTCGCTATGAAAGGTAATATTTAGGTCATATTTTATCTGGGCGTCGCTAGTCATCTATTAATGATTTATATGTGGAATAACGTTTAAATCGTAAGGCTGAGTAAAAAAAACTGGATAAGGCTGAGATATGCCTGACGACTGAATCGAAAGTGGATATTTTGTTTTTATAGTATAGCGGACAACGGAGTGGCAGGTCTTCTATATGGGAAGAGAACACCGCCGCCCATGGATAACCGCGCCACATTCCGCGCACTAGCTGTACTGTCGGCTTTTAACGCCACTTAAGCGGCATTTTTAAGAGTCTCCGATATCCTCACTCACTCAGCGAAACACAGTAGAAGCACCGTTTCAAGTACAGCTACCATTTCACGTTGAGTATTCTGTGAGTGAGCTGGCTCAATTAGTGCGTCAGCACATGCTTCAGCATGGCTTTCCCACGGATGCGACATTATTAAGACACTGGCCCGGTCACTGTCAAGCCCTTCCAGAGACCGAATAAATTATGAATTAAATTATAAATTAAATTATAATTTACAATTGTCCGGACCGGGATTCGAACCCGATACCTCTCGCTTCATTGTAGACTTATTAAAACACTTAGCTACAAAGCTTTCAAAAACTGGATGTAGTGAAAAAGAATGTAGGGATCACAGCAGTCTAAGATAAGAATAAATTAATATAACCAGCTGACTGGCCACCTATCAGTTTCGTTCAATAATGTTTTTTATTCCTTTGACCTAATTAATTAATTTAACCAAGTTACTTAATTAATTAATTATAAACATTTGACAAACTAAGTAGGTTGTTTACGCGTCATAGGCAAGCCCAAATTCACAAAACCGACAAAGATGTATATGAACTGTCAGTGCATATCACATAATGTCGTGGAACCAACAATATTGATATCTTCGGTAATACGATAAATTTTTACAATTTTATAAACATTAATTTTTTAAATAATTTATACACAAAACAATATCAGGGAATTATTAAAAATCAACGACATACGTACCGTTTCTACTTTAATTAATTCGCAACGCTCCGCCATGTTTCATTAAATGTGAAAAGCTTTTGTCTTGATACCGCAAGCGTGAATCATAGAAATTATAATAAAAATATAACATGGACTTTATTGAGAACGGAGCAGGTGGGTCTCCTATATGGCAAGGGAACACGACCGCCCATGAACAACCGCGCCAAAGTCCGCGCATTGGTTGTGTTTACGTTGCCTTAGCGGCGCTTTTAAGGGCCTCCGATATCCTCACTCACTCTGCGAAACACAGTACAAGTACAGTTTCACGCTGAGTATTCTGTGAGTCTGTGGTATCACTTCGGACGAGCCGGCCCAATTTGTGCGTCAGCATTTGCTTCAGCATGGCTCTCCCACGGGTGAATAAAAAAAAGCCTTTTCTATTTCTCGATTGAAATTTACTTAATTGTGAAGTTATTATGCAGGCCTGGTAAAAGATACTTCAAAATTCCCGATGAGAAATGTAGGAAATAAAATATCTTTCCAATCGGATCCGACGGGCCCATTAAAACATTCAAGTAGCGGCTCAAACCAAATCAAATAATGAATGATTTTATAAAAGATTGAATTCGAATTTTCTGATTCTGGAGTATAAATTATTTATTTGCAATACAAAATTCCTGTTAAAAGTATAGATTTAAAATATTAAATATATGGAAGAAGACGATATAGAATCTTGAAGCTTCAATTGATTTGGTTAAAATATTTGGTTTCAGAATTTGTGACTTTTGTAGTAGTAATTTGTGTAATTCATTTAATACATGTATATTTTTTTATGGTATAGCGCATAACGGAATGGATGGGTCTCCTATATGGTAAGAGAAAACCGCCGCCCATGGACCACCGCGCCACTCTGCGCGCATTGATTGTGTTGCCAGCTTTTTACGCCACTTAAGCGGAATTTTTAAGGGTCTCCGATATCCTCACACACCCAGCAAAACACAGTAGAAGCACTATTTCAAGTACAACTACTCATTTCACAATGAGTTTTAGTGAGCCAGTGGTATCAGTTTGGACGAGCCGGCGCGATTATTGCGTCCCCATATATTTCAGCATGGCTTTCCCACGATATCTTATGTATACTTAATTTTACTGTTAATCTAAACCTGAATATTGATAATAAGTTTAATAGTTGTACAAGAAATTAGATAAATTATGATACGATCAAACGAACATGCTATAGCTTCGCCTCTGCATTTTATCATAGTAAACTTGTAGTTTCTGGGATATCAATTCGAACAAGCCGATAACAAGCAAGCAGCCCGCACTGCGACAGTTTTGCATAATCTTGGAATTGCTGAAGTCCCAACTCCCAACAGATGAAAGCTTAATACTTCTAGTATACACTTACTAAATTTCAAAATAAAATTTTAGTAAAAAAATCTCAGTATTGTAATTTATTAATAATAATCAGATTAATACATATAAATCAAACGAAAATTACAAATTCACGAAGTAAGGAATAGGAAATAAGTAATCATAAGCTAACACCTGCCACTTTTGGCAATTTCAATGGCATTTTTTAACACTCCAAAATAAGGTTATTTTATATAAAGTGTTAGAAAATACTCTTTTAACAATTTAGTAGAATTTAATATCTATTATAAATACGCCCGGATCCTATCTAAGAGGCGCCTCGGAACCAAGATACAAACCTATTTATCTACAAGTTATCGTACTATGAGCACAAAACAATTGAAGCAAATATATTTTTTATGCCCACACCGGAGCAGATGGGTCTCAGGGCTGATGGGTAAGAGACCACCGCCAGCCATGGACACCGAGCCACAGTCCATGCATTGGTTGTGTTGTCAGCTTTTTACGCTGCTTAAGAGGCATTTTTAAGGGTCACCGATGTCCTCACTCCCTCAGCGAAACAAAACGCTTTTGTTGTTTTGTTTGTTGTTTGTTTGCAAAACGTTTCATGCTAACTATTTTATGAGCCTGTGGTATCACGACGGACGAGCCGGCCCAATAAGTGCGTGAGCATATGCATTAGCATGGCTCTCCCACGGGTGCGACAATATTGAGACACTCGCCCGGCAACCGTCAAGCCCTTCCGGAGGACGAAGAAATATCAAATTATAATTTATAATTGTCTGGACCCAGATTCGAACCTGGTACCTGGGGCTTCATGGTAGACTTATGAAACGACTTAGCTACGAGACTCTTACAAAAATTATCTGTCATAAGAATAATATGGCACTTACGACTGGAATTTCGAAGTGGAACCTATTGAGTAGATGAAAAAGAGGACTCACTTGCTATACACATGCTGTAGGGACCGTGTCGCCAACCACTGTCGAAGCACTAACTTCTGCTGCAAGACCTGCGCCGCGCGACGCAAGCGTTTCTCCTCAGCAGCGGGCAGTTCGGGCAGCCGGTCCAGGTGTTCAGGAGACGCGCATCCTGACAACGTTGATATTCCTGAAACAATTTTAAATTTTGTAAAAAATATATTTGTTAAAACTTAAGTATTTTTTAAATCTGACCTTTGATATAAAAAATAGTAGTATGTAAATTTGAATTCTTTCTTTACTAGGATTTTGAATAAAGCCTCAAAGAAGTAAGATGATTAGCGAATGTTTTGTTTTATTTGCAAAACTAACCCATTTGGCGAAATAGAATACTCGTAAGCAATAAAACTTTTTCAATTTTTCAATCCCTGATATTGATGTTAGTTAATAGATATGTTTTTTTGTTTTTCTCTCGATGTACATCGTTCTACAACTGAGCTTTTTTAAGGCATTTTGTGCCACGCACCACCACTCAGTGGAATTAGCTGCCAGCAGAAAAAAAGAGCGTACATATTCATTTAAACCAACAACGCATCCGTAGCTCTGCAAGAGCTAGAGGTATCCATGAGCGGAGAACCGCTTACCCTAGGTGAGCCTCCTGCTCTTTTGCCACCATTTTCATACAAAAATATGTTAACCATCATTTATAATATCATAATAAATTAAATAGTACCTATATAGAGCTACTGAAATATATAAGAAAATATATATAGACCTATTTTTACGACAGTAGATACCTACTAGGAAATATTACTAAACGAAAAGCCAATAACGTTTCCAATGTAGCAACAAGCTGGCGCGGTATCTCCAACATTCATTTTTCAAACTTGAAGCGTTATGTGCGCCAACATGGATTACGTATTGCATGAAAAATAATTTCTTCAATTTTAGTAAAAATATTGATTCAAGAAATTTTTAAAATGCATTTACGAAATGTGTAAAGGATATATGAAAAGAAAAAGTAGTTATCACCAGTGGGACAGCCATGCTGAAGCATATGCGGACGCACTAATTGGGCAGCTCGTCCGAATTGATACCACGGACTCACAGAATACTCAAAGAAAAGCCGGCAACACAACCAAAGCGCGAACTGCGGCGCGATTGTTCATGGGCGGCGGTGTTCTCTTACCATACATTTGACCCACCTGCTCCGTTGTTCGCTATTGAATAATAAAACAAATTAATGTGAAAAACATATCTACATTGTTTTGTTTTTATAGCTACTAATGGACTGTCAAAAATATTTGTCTCTGTGTTGACAGATATCATTTTTAGAAAAAGAATCTCTTAATACAACTTTTATGTATCTAATAAAACGGCACATTATTACATAAACAATGACTATGCAATGAAGCTAGTCGTTGAAGAAAATGATACACAACCTACATAAATGATCTAAAATGCCTTGATTATAGCGAGAATTGTTTTAAACAAAGAAAACAATTGCAAAGAAACAGTTTCCGTTTATTGCAGAAAGCTTTGTTGCGGTGTGCCGTAGCTAAGCAACGGATTCCAAGGCTGAGAACTTACCAAGCCTAGCTCTATTAGCCTTCACGATGTACATTACTTGAAAAATATGTCTATTCAAAATTAAATGAACAATTACCATTAAAAAATAGCATTGTTTCATAATATCGATCATTGAAATAGTTAAATTCATAATAAGGATATATAATCCTAGTTTAAAATGGCGTAGATTTTAGATTGTACATTTTATGGATTTGAAGATTCTATGGCGTAGATTTAGAATGGCGCGGTTGTCCATGGGCGGCGGTGTTCTTTTACGCTTACGTTGTTCGCTATGGAATATTTTAAAAAATATAATCTGTTATTAAGCTAATAACATCCACGTAGTAAATCTTAAATGTATTATTATTTAAGAAAATAGACATCCATTGATACATACCCTATTTATTTTGAATCAAAGCGAACTTAAAACGTAACATTATGAATATAATTACCGTCAATAATTGTTTTTATTGAAACCACAATAAAATGAATGGAATTAAATAATCATTTGAAATACATAATTGAATACAAAAAAAATTTGGTATCTTGATTTTTTACATTTCTTTAATTAGACGTGAAATATAGCCAAAATTTATGTTATTTTATGGGTACAAAGAAGCTCAGCCAGATTTTAGAAACCTTTTTTTTTAAATTCCGTACGTAAAATCGTAACTTCGTCAGAGTAGAATCATAACGCGGCCTCTAAATCTAGAGCTAACGCCGTATAAAGGTATGTTTGATCAATTCGAGGTGAAACCGCGAGCGTGCTGCAGTATTAGCAATAAGTTGATTGCATCAAGCCTGTCTGGTATGGGAAACACATGATTAAATCGATAGGGCTAGGCTATTTACATTTGACCCATTAAAATGCGGGCTTGGCCCACATTTCGTATTCGTGAAGTTCGCTTGCTGCAATTTCAGTTGCTAACTATGATGTTGAATAAAATCTATTCTATTCGACCCTATTCGTATATATGCTGGAATACAACCAGTTTGTTGACATGAGCGATTTCATTATATTTTTTTTCGAGAAAGTGCATAATCAGGAAAAGAAATAAATAACGCCCATGAGAGCGCTATATTTTTTATTCTATAACGGACAATGGAGCAGTCGGTCTCCTATATGGTAAAAGGAAACCGCCCCCATGAACAATTGATGAACCCGTGGATTGGTTGTGTTACCGGCTTTTTACGCCACTTAAACGGCACTTTTAAAGGGCTCCAATATCTGTGAGTATTCTATGAAGTCGTGGTGTCACTTCGGACGAGCCGCCCCATTTAGTGCGCCAGCATATACTTCAGCGTGGCTCGCCAATGGATGCGACAGTATTAAGACACTTGCCCGGCCACTGTCAAGCTCTTCTAGAGACCGAATAAATTATAATTTATAATTGTTCGGACCGGGATTCGAACGCGGTACCTCTCGCTTCATAAAACCATTAATTAACCGGTACACTCTTAAAACCATTAAGCTACGAGGCTAAAGCGTAGCTATGCTGATGCTCCAATGGGGCGGGCTCGTCCGAAGTTATCATTGTCGCGGGCACAGAATACCGGCGTGAAAACACTACTTGGTAATTCAGTGAGTATATCCCGGATCCTTGATAATATACCGTTAAAGCGGCGTATAAAGCCGCCAACACAACCAACGCGCGGATTGTGACGCAGTTGTACATGGGCGGCGATGATATCTTACCATAGAGAAGAAGCCTGCTTCATAGCCCGCTATACCATAAAAAAAAGTAATAGAAACAATGACGCAGAAATTCCGGATAGTTTCGTATATGACTTGACACGGACATCAGACTTATTAGCTGTTGCATCTGGGTAAGGCCCCAGTTACACGATCTCTTCTCATTGTGAGCCGGGTACTTCTGAGTTGGTCTTATTTTATTGCAACCTGGTTAAGTTTACTGGAAATTTAATCAATACAAGTTTATTGTGTGATTGTCTTCCTTCACTAATTGTTCTAGGAAGTAATTAGATTTATCCTGTAAAATTTGTGAGTTGTTGTTGTTGAACGGTGGGCTTATATAATAAGAATCTGCTATACACAATCGTAGAACGCTCTGCCTTGACAATGAAATAAAGTGTATTCCTTTAATAGGTCAATGTTATGTTGTCCTTGCTTTTTTATATCATCGGTGGCATACGAGCAGGAGGCTCACCTAGGGCAAGCTATCCTCCGCCCATAGACATCCCCAGCCCTTCCAGAGCCGCGGGTGCGTTGCCGGCCTTTAAGGAAAGTGTACGCTCTTTTCTTGAAGGTCCCCAAGTCGAATTGGTTTGGAAATACCCTAAGTGAATGCTTTCACGGAGTTGTGATAGATGTGATCCATTTTCTAATTTATTATATTTATTATTATGTACATTATATATTAGAATGTTTATTTTTTTAGCAGGTAAAAGATAAAAATAGAGTTAGAAGAATGCTTCCCGCACAATTAAGCCGAATACCGTACCGTAGATCCACCAACGACAGCACCAATCGATGCGACTTGTTGCTTAAATTGGGACACGGGGCCTGCGACCTGCATTCCCCCGCCCGAGTCTCCTGGGGATCTATTCACATACAATATGCAGCCCAGTCTCCACATATCACAAATTGCTTTCGCACTGCGGCCAGCGACAGCATAACTTAGATATTATGTTTGAGAGAAAAACAAAAAATCTTTCTGATTCTAAAATGATTCAAAACGTTGCCTCTATATTAATTATAGAATGTCTCACTAAAATTATTATTTTAATTATTATTATTTGTAAATATTGATTCATTTTTATAAACTATAATTTTTTACTTAACATGAGGTTACATTACATTAGTAATTATATTATGAACTATAAAGATGTATAAAATAAGAATTTGTCGTGGATGAATAATCTTGATAAAATTGTAGCGAATACGACAGTTATTAAATACGTATCATAATCTATTCGCAGACACAGATTATTTATGCTTAAGGGGTTGAAAGTAGGAATTATATATAAAAACTGAGATATCAAATGTTTTAGGGTCTGCACGGTAATTTAAATTAGTGGGAACATCGAAACGTAAAAGGTGTTAAAAACTTAAGTCCAGCAAAAAATCTACCATAAATCTACGAAGAAAGTCTGATTGTCCAACTGCATAGCGCGTTGGCTAGCCGCCAGGGCACCCATTATATTATGTCTCACACACTCCCGCTACAATTGATCACTTGTACTTTTACCAACTGCGAAACGTCAACGAGGCTTAGACGGTTTTTTACCTCAGTGAATAAAAACTGTGTTATTAAAACTTAATACGACTGTGGTAGCACCTGAATAAAACCTCATGAAAAAATGACTCAATATTTATAAAAATGTATTGCTTTTTATATGCGCAAGGTCAATATTATTTAACAAATTTTTTATAAATTTTCAAATCTATCATCAAAACTTATCTTAAAAGTTTGAAAGCATATCTAAAGTATGATTACTTAAAAATAACTGTAGTATTTTAAATTACCAAATAATGACACATTTCCCAATATTAAACTACTGAATAATTTGAGGTTTTTGGGATAGCTACATTTTCTAACCAACGTAAAAATGTTGCAAAATTATATAAGGCAAATTGCTGCAATTACAGTCGTCGTGAAACTGCAATTTGAGTCAATTTTTACTTCATATTTCATTCAATGTATTGAGGTTTTAAACTTACTAAAATAAAAGAGCGATTTTTATTAAGCATAATTTTGTATAATTGGGGTACGAATAAAAAAAATATTTTGGATTATAAGATTACTTTTGATTTCGTAATATTGATTTAAACGTATATGTGATATTATTAAAAACACGTAAAAGAATTAAATCAATTGTAATTTACGAGTATATTTTATATAAAATATACTACAAAATAGAGCCTAAACGAAAAAAAACACGATTCAATGTCGCAACCGCTTCGTAGCAGAGATTTCAGAGAAATAGAAACTCACTTGACCTCACTTTATCGCACTCAAAAACCACTTCTTTTGTTTTTCACCGTTCCCAAACAACTACCGAGTTTTCGTTTAAAATTGATATAATTAAAAATAGCATTTCTTCAAAGAACTTTGAATTCTACACTTGTAATAACCGATTTTAGTCTATTTAGGTTTTAAGTAATAAAACTTGGCCAAAAGTCTTTGTGCATAAGTTTTCTCAGTTACTCAGTTATTAAGTTACCTGAAAACTGTGATAC
>DWCF01002286.1:0-24790 GCA_018230265.1 Delias oraia | reverse complement strand
TTTTTTTTCAATATTTTAACAGAAAACAATGTTTTATGACAAAAGTATTATAAAATAATAAAAGTATTATCCCGACTTAAAGAAAACAATTTTATTTGTTAGAAACAGGCAATACGGATTAAAGAGATTTTACGCAACTGTCATAAATATTATGACGAAAAGTCCTATGCATAAATATTTACAAGGAACGTGAGTTTAATAACTATGTTAACTAGCTAGCTTCTACGTGTAATTTCACTTAAATTTGCATTAATGGAAGCCGAGAAGTATTAAAATTACACTGCACTTCAAAGCTGACAAAATTATTAGAATGCAATTTTTACAAACTTATTAAATATTATTTTAGGCAAAATTATAAGAACATTCAAAAATGGTCTGAATTAAATGTTGCTAATAATAAATTGCAAGTATTATTTCCTCTGGTTTTAACTTCAACTTAGACAATACCACGTTCTTTCTAACTGAAATCAACTAGAAAACAACAAAAGGGTAGCCATCAATAGGTTAAAAGCAATTAATAAAATATCAATTAGTTACAGAATTTTTGAAATAACATGGAATATTACAAAATCTACAATTCCAATACTTTTTGGAGGTGTTTTATTTTATCATGAGTAATGTTCTTGTCCGGTTGAGACAAATAGCAGAACAAAACCCAGTACCTGAGCACTACGGGGCGACAAAAAACCTCATACCATTTATTATCTATATTCTATTGTCGGGACCATTAGGATCACTGTAAGCGGCTGTTGTCCACACTATTACGACAATAACTTACCAAGAGCTAAGTAATATAAAATAGTATTTTAAATTTAATTTTTTATAAAGCTAAGTAATACATTTATTATTATGTGGAATTGTAACTCAGAGCATGCATTAACTATGAGCACTAAAATCCATTCCACCGCAAATATCAACTATTTAGATATTCTAACGTCAAATGTGAACAATTACCTACGTTTATACTGAGTGTCTCAATTCGGTTATTAAACATCGTATCGTATTCTCTGCATTTAAAATCAGACATGAGAATATATTACGACTTGACACTACAATAATAGGTACTAAAATCTTTTTTTGAAACTCGTCTTAGTAGAAAATAGGCTTCTTATTTCAATAAAAATTAAGAAATTATTTTATTAATATACTTATAAATTACCCGCGGAAGCTCTGAGAGCCATGCTGAGGCATATGCTGACGCAATAATTGGGCCAGCATGCTGAAGCATATGCTAACGCAATAAGTTACGGGCCCACAAAATACTCAGCGTGAAAGGGTAGCTTTTGTACTTGAAACGGTACATCTACTGTGTTTCGTTGAGTGAGAGCGGACAACGGAGCAGGTGGGTCTTGTCTTGCCGGTTTTTTACACCGCTTACACGGCATTTTTAAGGGCCTACGATATCCTCACTCATTCAGCAAAACACAGTACAAGTGCCGTTTCACTCTGGGAATTCTATTAGCCCGTGTTCACTTTGGACGAGCCGGCCCAATTAATAGTGCGCCAGCATATGCTTCAGCATTGCTCTCCCACGTGTGCAAAAGTAGAAGCTATTAGGTAAATGTATAAATCTAAAAAATTAGAAATTATTATATTGCGAATACTTTCTTCATTACTGATCTGCAATTATAAGGAGACTGTGGATGCAACAGTAATTAACAATTCCAGAAACAGTGGGAATACGATAGGCATCTCAATTTCATTACAACTCTACGTCTAAACTGGTTTAGTAATTGTATATACTAACATAACAACACAGTATATAATAGTAAGTATACACATAATAACATAAAAACAAAAACATTTTAGAACAATACAAAATAAAGTAGGACCGAAGTAATTGAGTAACTGTTATATGTAATTTTTTTCAGAGAGTATTGCTATCAGATTAAAGTTAATAAACATCCAGGTTTTCAATATTAATACCGGAATGGTAGAAGGTATAATTGGAGAACTAGTCTTCCGTAATAGAATGCACAACCGTTTCTAATAAATTGAGTATTTTGCCTTCAATGAAGTAATAAAACAATGTTACATTATCTATCTGACCAAATATTGTTTTGTGATATATATTATGAGCGGTAGATAGATATGCCGCGCATTTTTTCAAACCATTATTTTTAAGGCAACGTTCGTAAAAAATATCCTTCGACCGTTTTGTTTATTCTTAGTTTGCAAATCCGACTATAATGTTCCTCACAAATAATGTAGCTTTCTATTGGTGAATAAATTTTCAAGACAATTTTCAATTTGCAAGGTTTATTATATCGATTTATACCGAGAGCCTCGTAGCTAAATAGTTTTATAAGTCTATCATGAAGTCAGAGGTATCAGGTTAGAATCCCGGTCCGGACAAATTATATTTTAAGTAAAAAATTTATTCGGTCTCAGGAAGAATATGACAGTGATTAGGCGAGTATCTTAATAGTATTGTACCCGTGGGAGGGCCATGCTGGAGTATATGCTGACGCACTCATTGGGCCGGCTCGCCCGCAATGATACTACGGACTCACCGAATACTGTGCGTGAAATGGTAGTTTTACTTGTTACCTTATTTCTACTGTGTTACGCTGAGTGAGTGAGGATAACGCAGGCCCTTAAAATGCCGTTCAAGCGACGTAAAAGCCAGCAACACAGCCAATGCGTAGGCTATGGGGCTGTAGTCCATGGGTGGCGGTGTTCTCTTACCACATAAGAGGCCCACATGTTCCCGAATCCGATATATAATCATTAACAAAGATCTAGAGATAAATTAACCCCTACAACGTCCCAAATTCAATCTTTACCTTATTATAATATTAGTATAGATTATAACGCAATGATAATACATCAACATTATCCTCAGATTCCAACTGTAACAAAACAATAAACAATTATCTAAAGGGCCAATTACGCTATACTAACATGTAGAACGACAAAATGTCCCCACAAGATGAATGGTCCCGCAGAACCCGTTTCAATCAGGACTTTAAATTAATTTCGTAAATCCTAAACGATAATAATTGTACCTACTATGATACGGGTCTTATTTTAAGAGATTTAGGACGTTACGATTTTTTTGTATTTTCAATTCTACACGCCATCACTACAAATATATTCTTAACAGATAACACTACAAAACAACTTTAAAATACATAAATACATAAAAAAAAGTTTAAAATGTTAGCATAATAAATCTGGCTGTAAAAAAATACCAATAGTTTTTATAAGACTGTAAAGATTCACCGAAAATGTCGAATTGTCACACGAAATCTACAAATGTATGTAGGAGTATCATGTGTCAAGAGACTTACCCTCGGAAAAGAGCATGGTCCAGTGTAACACCTTCAGAGGCGTGGGACATAACGTTGAAAGTTGCAGCCGTTTTCGTAATTAATCAAAAAGCTTGTTTGTTTATATGTCCACGAAGGCTCTCGGGGGTGTGGGTGTTTATGAGCCGCAAAATGTCAAAGTTTTAATGAGATATTATATCAAATGTTACCAAAGATAACACATTATGAATACCAATCGAGACAAACACGTATGTGGTAATTTAAAATTACTATAACACTTAAAAACTACACATTAACTTGTAAAAAATAAAACTAAAATTTAACTAAATAAATTATTACTACTAAATAAAAAATATATTAAATAATGTAAAATCACAAATATTCAGCACTAAAAAACGTTTGGGTAGTTGCAACTTTAAAAAACTATAATTTTGGAAATCTCTTGGAATGTTGTCTACGAAACGTGATCGAAGATACAGCTCATAAGATTAATAAAACAATGTCAAGACGTTATTATATAATCATATTTATTATAATTTTTACTTAAGCTGTGAGGAGTAGAATATTAAAGACATTGTTTCAAATAAAGCAACTTTTTTAGTTGGGGGTTAGTCTAAAGCGAGATGTCTGTTTCTAGGTTAGCATGTCACGAAACCCGCATACACCTTACATTGAAGGTGTAGAAAGGACAGAAGATTACGCGGCTACAATACGAGCCTATCAAAATCACTGTCATGTAAACATTTTTGCGAATTTTAGATACATTATTCAAATTTCATTATTTTTAATGCAACAAAAAATTTAGAACAATATAAATAATATGCAATAATGTATATAATTTTACTAAATTACGTTAAAGTCATAATCAGAGCTACCAATGTATATATTATTAAAAACATTAATATATTTTATTTTGTAATGGAATGAAAGAAGTGCGCCATTTGTTGCTTATTACGTTGTACGGTATATGGCGAGATTGCCGCTTGCAACACACACCCAGGTACAGTCTTGTTTTTATGTCATATCGTTTATGAAACAATTTACTATGTTAGAAAAGAGGAAATTAAATAAAAATGACCTTACAATACCTAAAATTGTGCACTGACGCATGACATACTGACACTTGTATTATATACTCGAAAAAGGTTGCTAAATTCTAATAGGTTTATGTTTTTGTGGACTCTTTAAAATTGATCACTGTGAGTAAAATATTAATTTGTAAGGCGTTATTGTCTGTATTGTTTCTTAAATAAATTTATATTCGCTCAACAAACAAACACCCCTTCATCTGTTGTAATGAGAATACAAATTGGTGCCAACATTTCATCTCGAAGTAAAAAATGAACAAAAGTTTCAATTTGAGGCGCCGAGAAAACGCTGAGAGCAAGCTGATTCAATTTCAAGTTATTCTAGAACTTGTACAGGGCGTGAACGCCTGACCCTTTAAAGCGATTTAAGCATGTGACCCTGCTTATGCACTGGAATGACAAACTTATTTTAACTGCACTCTATGCAGTGTGCATATTCTGGCCATGAATATTCGGATATAATTTTAATTGAAACCAATTAAATTAAAAATATCACATAAAAACTACACTTAAGGTTTACTGAGTTGTAGTTACAGTACAGTACAACAGTATGATGAACTGTATATAAAAATATTTCCAGATATAGTCATAAATATTTATTTCTTATTTTATATTAATCTGAATTTTAATTTTTAATGCTGTTTCAATTGTCATTTGGAACTGAAACTATTAACGTTTAAAGTCTAAGCGACAGTATCTACTGTACACAGATGTACACACACACACAGAGATAGACAGTAGATAGTAGTAGGCTTAACAACTTCAATTTATTAATAACGTCTTTGTAATAAGACCTATTATTATTATCTTTTCCGAATGTAAGTTTTAAATTTATATAGTGATAGTTCTTGTACTTCGATTGATAATTTTTTGAAGACATGTATAGAACTTTCTTGAAACCAGTTGCTTATAGTGGGTAAGCGATGCTGAAGCTTATACGGACGCATTAAATGGACCGGCTCACAGAATGCCCAACGTGAACAGTTTCGCTGAGTGAGTGAGAATATCGGAGGCCCTTAAAAATGCCGCTTAAGTGGCGTATACAGCTGGAAACACAACCAATGCGCGGACTGTGGCGCGATCGTCCATTGGGCGACGGTGTTCTCTTACCATATAAGACACCCACCTGCTCCATTGTCCGCTATACTATAAAATAAATGTAGCTTAGTAGACGGTACGGATATACTTTTTAGGTTTTGGTATCATATTGTAGAAAGTTTTTATTAGTGGTTAGATTTTTCTTTACCTACAGTAAATTACTTATTGATATAACCTGGCATGAAAATATATTATTAATTCCCTGAATTTTTTTCTGATTGTATAGCTGTGTCATATTTCAAAATCCTTTACAATCAGAGGGGTGTCATCAGTAGCTACTGAGCACCAGAGTGTAATGGAAGCATATCGCATCGCCAATATTACATTATTAATATATCGATATCTAAGGTTTCCTATCAAATGTTTAAATATCAACAGTAGTCCTGTTTAGGTAATTTTAACGGGTTTTATCGTTACTACTTTATAAATAGTCCAGTTTTAACTCAAAATACGTTACGACATAAATTTCTGATAATAGATATCGCTGATAATAGCTAAAGTGATTGATAAGCCTCACAGGCAATACTACACCAAAACTCCTACGCACAGGTTACAAGCTTCCGTGACATATTACGTTGCACTGATAAAATTATTTACCTTACGTAGGGGAGTGGTTGCAAAATCGATGTTTCGATATATAAAAGTGATAAGTGTACTACATATTAAATGGGAAGATTGTATAATAACACAACGTTGACATCTAAACAGGTTGAATACTAGGAGAATATTACGAAATAATCAGTTCTCTTCGATTGGAAAGACATATAAATATAGAAAAATTAATACGTAATAAACAATAATGAAAATAAGATATTGTAATTTTTACTTCTATAACAATAAAATAATCCTTAATTTGATGGGCAAAAATTTATTTACTCATGTGATTTTGTTAAAGAAAATTATTCATAATCAACTAAAACCACAATTTAAAACCCTGTCATATCAATAACACAAAGGTTTTCATAAATATGTACGGAATAGCTTTGAAAATCTATGTCTAAACCTACAGACATCTGTATGTCTGTAGGTTTAGACATAGATTATATACCTGTGTATAACGTCACTTAAAATAGCCATCGTTTTGTGTAGGTACGTTATTAAAATAAGTAATTTTTGAAAACTAGTTGCTTACACAGATATGAGAAATTTTAATATTACATTTTTAATGAAGTACCTACCTAGTCAGTGTGACGTCATTAATTTCAATTTATTTCAGTCCCTGAAGACAGCGAAGATGGAAATATAAGCTTCTTGAGAAGTCTTGAAATTTTGATTTTATGCAAAAAACTTCACACTAAATAATTACTTACTTTTTAATGAAAATATAAAGAAGCTTTTCTGTTTCATTTTAGATTATCTTTTATTGGTTTTGATTGCCTGACAAGTAATTTGTTAAACTTTAAATAAGCTTCTAATGTTGACAAATTAGTGGTAAAATACGTACAGATTCTAGAATTTAAAAAAACCTAATTTTAATATACAGTATTATATTTCTATATTTTTTACCATACCAAGTAGAAATTAAATAAAAATATTCTTTTTTAATTCATCGTTATATATTGTAGACAAAAGACACAAAGCCTTTCTGTTTCTACTTAATTGATATGGAAACGTATGAACTGATTTAAAGTGGGATCGTGGGAAGACTAAAAAGGGCAAAAATTTAACCTTCAAAAATAGATTAGTGTTACTTATAGCATGAATGTCAAGCTAAACCAACAAATAATAAGGGAATAAATCTGTAATAAAAACGAAAAGGGATCGTTTAATTTGCTCACTCATTGGTGACTGATTGGCACAAGTAGTTACTTGTAATTGGCTCAAGAGTTCAAGTGAATACCACTTAAATGAAGATGATATTCTATCACTGCGTATATTTAATATGTTTATTCACTCGTTTGGTCCATACATTAGGACTACGAGTGGCAAAAGACGAAGTCGCAAATTAAAGTGAATAGAAAATGCACTTTATGTAGTGTACTTAAATCCATCGACTTAACAAGATACGATCAATACTTTCGAATCCTAAAGACATTTCAAAAGAAGGTAAAACTAACTCGAAACTATTACGTCTAAAGCAAAACAAACAATATTATTATGCTATTGTACATATAAAATAGTAGAAATGATATGTTCTTCAGGACTATCAGCAGATTTTTTTATTTATATGTATTTAGATATAGATTGATACAGCTATCAATAGAAAATACATTGCACTATTGTGCAATGTATGATATTCAAACAGTATTCTGTTTAAATATAAATATATTCTGTTTGAATATCATACATATATCATACATATCATAATTGTAACGCTAAAACATCAAAACTAAATAATTTAAGTACGAAATGGTAAAATAGTAGAAAAACGAAATTAGTAATTAGTGATATTATACTTTTAATGCGACTGGAACTGTGCCAAGAGAAGGGGTACAGCTTTTTAAATTTTAAATAGGCCAGACACTAAATTACTTAAAAAGAAACAGTCTGAAAATCATATATCGTAAATACAATGTAGCCGTTTGATTGGAAACGAAGCTTTTTATCAAATTAACACACTTTGACATCACATTATGAAGTCTGAACTCTGAATGATTCTGAGGAATTTTGAGTAACTGAAAAGTAAAAACCATTAGAAAAATAGGGTTTAGGACTCTTTGATATCACATTATGAAGTCTGAAAAACTCTGAGGAATTTTAGGTTACTAAAAACAATTAGAAAAAAAGGCTACAGATATGTTTTGAAATGATTATTGAAGAGAATTTATATTTACTTGTGTGTAAATGAATTTATTTAAAAAAATGTATATTAAAAAAAAAATTACTTATTTACAGTAAAGTAAAGGTAATGCCATATTTTAGTAAGAGCTGTTGTGCTGCATGCTGTAACTAGTAAATTAATTAAAAATAAGAGCTATTTCATATACACTTTTCACATACACTAGACATGTTTCACGTATACTAGAAATATAGACACACAAAGCTTTGTAGGTAGGTAGTATCTGTATAGATCGAGTAGTTTGTTATAACTTGAGGCGTTTGAGCACTCATCCGTATCGAATTAGTATTAGTTTTTCAGTACTTACACATGCATAACTGACTTGGCCGTCACACTAAATGTATGGCGCTTTGAGCGTATGTGTTTGTGTAAGACCATAAAAATTACAAATACCATTTTTTATAGTATAGCGGATAACGTGGTAGGTGGGTCTCCTATATGGTCAGAGAACACCGCCGCCCATGCACAGTCGCAACACAATCCGCGCATTGGTTGTGTTGCTGGACTTTTATACCACTTAAGCGGAATTTTTAAGGGCCTACGATATCCTCACTGAGCGTAGCACAGTACAGGCACCGTTTTATGTACAACTATTATTTCACGCTGAGTATTCTGTGAGCCCGTGGTTACTTCGGACGAGCCGGCCCAATAAGTGCGTCCGCATATGCTTTTCAGTATGGTCCTCCCAGGGATGAAAATTGAGTACGGATGTGTGCACAAAAGCCCTTACGCATTAAAAAATATTTTTTTTCGGTGCCAATCCTGCGAAAATTCAGGATCATTGGCGTGTCAAATGAGTTAGGACAAAGCGTAACGCCATCATTTAAAAATTCATTGAGTAAGTGAAACAAATTCTAATTAAACGATATGTAAGCGTCTCTCTAATGAAAGGCATAGAAAACTAATAGGCCAAAGTCCTTCAACGCACTTTATGGTTCGTGAATTGGCAACACTGATGAGAATGGTTTCTAGTGGACATTCCAGAAGGACTGTGTAAACTATATTATGCTTTTGTTTGCGAACGTTACTTCGACCTAGATTACAGCCCACGTTGCTTTAATAAATTGCTTAGCCACCTAACCAAATGTTACCATCCTAATATGTTCTAGGGTTATCAATTTGTGAACTAAACTTAAACAAATGTTTTCTTACATTGCATATTTACTGATAAATATATGAAATCATTGATCTCAAGTAATTACGTGATAATATTTCTTTATCTGCGATATTAATAGTATTGAACTTTAATAAAATCTTTGTTGTCTGGTTTTTTATTTTTTCCACAACAACTTAGCTTATCTGATAGTAGGTAGGTACTAAAATTAGTTACTTAATTCATTCGTTTATTATAGAAATAATTAAGTATATTTATGTATTATATTTCATTTAACGAGAGACTAACAGACCGGACGCTCACCCAGGAGTGGGTACGCGCCAATCCGACGCACGGGTGCGTCACTGGTTTTTAATTAAAAATAGTTTTTTAATTTCGTCTCTTTAATGGTAATAGTATATCAATATTACTCCCACAAAAATCTGTATCTATTATTAAATTATAAAGTTGAGATATTACAAAAATAATAGGATAAAGAAAACAGTTCCCTAAAAAAAAAAGCTATGATTACAGTTTAGCTCGGTAGCCTGATTGAATAAGTTTTCGGGAAGTATCATTGTAGCACGTAGTTTCAAACAATTTCTATACAGGTAAGTTTTGTTGGAAAATAAAGGGAAAATGATATTATGTGCAATTATGGTAATGAAAAAAGTCAATGATCTCAATAAATATTGTCGGCTATACTATATAAAATGCTATTACCATATGAAATATAACATAAGATTGGGTTATTTCATAATTGGTTACAACCCTAGACTCCGAAGAGATAGACGTCCGATTTCTGTAATCTACCAGCTTTCATCTTCCAAGATAAAGAAGAAATAAAGAAAGTAACGACTGTCGTATCACTTATTATTAATAATTAATTAGTTTAAAATAAACTATCATTAAAACTACAGATTATTTTTTTTATTATTCTATAGCGGAAGCGGAGCAGATGGGTCTCGTATATGGTAAGAGAACACCGCCGCCCACTATAAAAACCGTACAACAATCCACATGCCATAGACACACAATACATGTCATAATCAAAGATTTGATATATATTTTTTTAAGTACTATTTATTTACCGAAATCAAGTTAAATAAATTTCAAAAAATGTTTTCATTCTATTAACATTCTACAGACAGACACGTTAAAACACCAAATATGTAAATGTATGCAGTGACATCTGGCTGCGGTCTCGTGCAAATACGCAGATTGCATTTGTTTAGTTTTTCTGTACGAGTATATCGCTCATGCATATCTAACACTCGGCTGCTATGAAGCATTCAACCACAATAGAACAATATTTATTATATTGTTGGACCTCATAACACAATCATAGGAACAGGCGTCGCAATAATTCAAACACGTATTATAATGTAATTATAAACAATAATACCCGTGGGAGAGCCGTGCGGAAGCATATGCTGACGCACTAAATGGGCCGGCTCGTCCGAAGTGCAACCACGGCCTCATAGAATACTCAAAGTGAAATGGTAGTTGTACTTGAAACGGTGCTTCTACTATGTTTCGCTGAGAGAGTGAGGATATCAGAGGCCCTCAAAATGCCGCTTAAATGGCGTAAAAAGCCGGCAACACAACTAATGCTTGGATTGTGGCGTGGTTGTCCGTGGGCGACGGTGATCTATTAGCATAACTTGATCAAAGGTTACTAAAAAAAGGAACAACATTGTCTTTTCAGTTTGGTTCAATGAATAACTTAAGCAAAATTATTAAGTTAAACGAATTAACGCATAATCGAAACAACTGTATTTTATTTGATATAGTGTTAAACACATTAAAATTTTAAGTTAATTAAAATTGAAACAATATTTGAATTTTGCAAATTCGAATGAATTGTGTTTATGCATTCAATATTTATAATAATAACTTTTGAAATTATAATATAATTCTCGGAGGAGAGCTATGCAAAGCACACCTATATGTTAGTTAAACTGTAAAATATTTAAATGTACTTTTTTAATAAGAATTAACACATAAAATATTAAGGTCATTTCTACATAATCTTTAATCTTATTTATGTTAGGTATTATATGAAACTTATCTTATCAAATGGCCTAAGACAGAATATACTTGTCCAAGGGTTATCTAAATCGTTTCTAGTGACATCGCACAGGCAAAAACTTTTCCTGTTAAGCAAAAAGTCTCCTTGGGGAGTAAGTTGAGTTTTGAAAGTTTTTTAGTTATAGGTGTGAGATTGAGGTGACCCTGAGGTTATCGCTCTGGTTTTACACAATTTTTTGAAATATTTGAGCTGTTTTTGAATTATATATAAAGACACCGCATCATTTCAATTTTTTACTATGTATACCTAATAGGAATCGAAACGCCAAATGATTTAAACCACACTAAATTTCGATCTATTGATCCGTTAGTTCTATTCCGGAACTCTGGAACTTATTCTTTTTATATAAATGTAGAGACTTACCTAACACTTCAGATATTTAATTTTCTTATATTTATATGCGTAATCAAGTTCTTATACGCACGTCAAATATTCGAATCTTTTATTCTTCTTCCATATACATATTTCATGAAGATACTTGGCTATGTTCCATACAAGAAATAAGCGTATCTGCTATATGAAGGCATTTTATTTAATTAATTTTATTACAGCGTCCTTGTACTGTAGTGAATATACAGGAAATATAAATGAGTATTATATAGAATTTTTTTGATACTATAGCGGACAACGGAGCAGGTGGGTCTCTTATATGGTAAGAGAACACCGCTGTCCATGTACATGTTGTGTTGCCGGATTTTTACGCCACTTAAGCTGCATTTTTTATGGCCCCTGATATCCTAATTCACTCTGTGAAACACAGTACAATTACCGTTTCACGCTGAGTATTCTATGAGCCCGTGTTATCACTTTGGACGAGCCGGCCCAGTTCAGCCTTCAGGATGGCTCTCCCACAGGTGCGACAGTATTAAGATATTCCCCCAACCATTGTCAAGCCTTTCCAGAGACCGAATAAATTATACATTAAATTAGAATTCTGGATCGGGATTCGAACCCGATATCTTCATGTACAATATTTCCGCTTCATGATACACTTTGAAAACCATTAAGCTAAGAGGCTCTCAAAATAATGTATATATAACTCTGTTTTTTTTTAATTTTAGTAATTTTAGTAATTCTGTGAAAGCTGCTCTATACCAGTAAGAGGGCAGAAAACGCCAATATAACCAATTTATGTCACTGCGTGTAACTATCATAATAAAACTGAAATATCAAAAAATAGTGAGTAAAACTATCTAATGGAATGCCTTATTTTTTGAAACAATTGCTAAAAGCAATAAACCTGGTTTTTACAAGTTACAGGCCCAAAGTAAGTATTTAAGTTCTAAGACAAATCTCAGTGGCGGAATTTCTGGTTGAAAGTTCGCTTCGCCCATACTGGCCCAAAATTTACTTATTACGTAATTAGAATTGTTCTGGTTTCACGCTTGTAAGTGTATGCGTAAGATTTATTGTCCCTGCTTCGGTTCTTATTATTTACAAACTAATTTTCTAGGAGAGGTACTTAAATGGAATTAAGGAGAAATAACATTGGAACCAAAAAGTTTAATAACAATATTTTTAAATTGATCTATAACGTTTTATCCTAAAGTAAATATTATCGGATACAGCGGGCTGTAGAAGAAAACTGTTTGTAGTATTATGTGAACTAGTGTTCAATTTCCACTCAAATGAGCTTCGCTAATTGCACTCTATCGTTGACATACTTCGCAAGAACTGAAGTAGAGGGCGTCTAGAGTACGGATCTTAAGATTGGCTCAGCTTTTTGCTATTGTCTTGTCTAATGACATGCTCGAGTATTTAGTTCTTCTGTTAAACGAATGGCTATAGATATTTTCTGATCTTCAGATCTTTTGGATTACAGAGGCTCGTAGCTAGCTACCATGAAGCGATGACTTGATTCCGATATCATGAGGTATCGAGTTCAAATCCCGGTCCGGAGAATCATAAATTATAATTTAATTTATAATTTATTCGGTCTCTAGAAAGGCTTGACAGTGGCTGGGCGAGTGTCTTAATATTGTCGCACAGATGGGAAAGCCATGCTGATGCACTAATTGGGCTGGCTCCTACGAATTGATACCAAGGGCTCACAGAATACTCAGCGTGAAATGGTAGTTGTATTTGAAACTGTGCTTCTATTGTATTTCGCTGATTGAGTGGGGATATCGGAGGCCCTTAAAAATGCCAATTAAGTATGACTAGACCAATGCGCGGACTATGTCGCGGTGTTCGCGACCCACCTGCTCTGTTGTCCGCTACACGATAAAAATAAAAAAAATTATACTTACCTAACTATCGTTAATTTTTGTTTATATTAATTTTTGTAAATCGTAATTGAAAAATAAAGTATTTATTTTATTATTTTTCTATGTTTACATTCATACATTGCCTAACAAAAAGCTTAGCTTTGTGCCAATTATAATTTCCAAATCATGATTTATGAATAGCAAATATGTTTTAAATCAACACGGAGAGAATCCCAAAGGATCTCTTTAATTTTCATTTATCATTCTCGAATCTCGATTGTCAAGTAAACATAATTTAAATCATATTTCTTAATTTAATAGATACTATTTTAATGATTGCATACTTTATCGATAGATTTAATAACTGAATCCATAGTAATTTAAATTCCTCGTTTTTTGTTGCACTATATGCCCACCTAAAACTTATAATTTTATAGGTGGCTATGCTTTCTTCGTCCCTACAGATTATATTCTATAACTTGTGGAATTAACGGGGACCTCTTCTCTCTACATGCTTCTTGCATATGTAGATAGTGAAATAGCATACGAATATTGTAAAAGTAATTGGTACAATAATTCATTGAAATTTAATTAAGAAATAAATTGATAATTATTTCAAATGTCCTTCAAATTTATGTAATGTCACGATATCAGTTATAGATAATAGCCGTTTCTTTCGAATTTATTGCATTGTTTATATTTACATACTTTTTTAAAAATTTACCAATGGCCATGACAGCTCCACGCCGGTGGATGGCAACAGGCTAGCTGTAAGCTCGCCGGGATTATTTTTCAACGACAAGTACAAAGGCCGGGCGCCTTCTAAGAAATCTCGGTATAAGCTGTCTTATAGCAAAATAGGAAACAAATTTTAAAAAATGCCATTTCACTTTCAAAGTTCTATAACGTTTGTATAAAATAATGTGAGTCTGAAAAGTACATACAGTTTCTACCGTTGACCAAATAACTAAATCAATATACAACTAAAAAAAGTTTCATACCTATAAAATATTTAAATCGTATTCTTTTCCTTTTTACGTATTTGAGTCCCCGTGTCTATCGGTGATTTATTGAGACGAGCTGATATATTGTGTTCGAGATAAAATATGTATTGAACACAGTAAATTATTCAAAGCTATCAAAACATAAACAAGAATAATCATTTTATAAACTATGAACAACATAATAAGTACCTTAAAACAGGTAAAACAATATATTAATCTTGGCAATTTCATATGTAAGAAGAAATCAATCAATTTATCAATATTAAGTTATTCAATCATTAGACAATTAAGAAACTATTAAATCAAACTGTGAAGCCAGTTTATTGCATAAATATTACTTTGTATTATAAGTTAATCTTACCCAACCCTTTTTGTCTATTGATATTTGAACCCATCTCAATTGCAAATTACTAACCTAAAAATTCCACTAAAGAAAAGGGAATCTTAGAACAATAGCGTTATTACCGCAAGAATGGCTTTTTAATATTTAAGCAAAAATAAAAGATAACATTGAGCTGTCTTTGTGTTGTTCCTTAATAAATAATGTTCGTCTGTGTAATAATATTTCATTTTATTATTACCATTATTTTTTTTAATGTGAAATCATTTTTGAGGTAAATTTTGTACTTTTTAAACAGATTATTTCCTGTTTGATTTTTGAACTGGTATAAATTATTTTAAATCTGTGGCCGGTACACAGCTGCCATTACGCGCGCCATTGTGTATCTCAATTGATACTTGTTATTACTAACTAAACACTACAGAAAGTGATCACAAACAAATATTCAATTAACTGCCCTTTTGTTGCGACTGAAAACACAATACAATTATATCTATCAAATATTGAAATTTTAGATCATTAAGTTTCAATACAACCCAACAAATAAGGCTTGCTACAAACAAGATTTCATCTTTTAAGACCTTCCTACATATGTACTTACAGTATAAACGTAATATACAGAATAGTAACAATTTAATTAATTGACGCAGCACTGACAAATAAGACGAGATATCGAGAATGTATTTATAATGAAGAGTTTTCTTGTTTATCGAAGCAATTGAATTCAGTAACAGCATACGTAGAAGTTTTAAATTTGCTAACCTTATTTCCGTCGCAACCAAAGACTCCCTTTAACTCCAAAAAATCAACGTTCACACATTTCCCTTGCAGTTTCAACTTAAATTCCAACACACGTATACCTATGTGTGACACACAGGCAATCTTATTCACTGAGATGAATCACCAAACCGCACTAAATAGCACGTAAACTTTGTTTTAAACTGACACAATACACGCTGGAACACTTTTATTATTTGATAATCGAATAGATTTATTTCACTTCTTCATTTTCACGAACAGAAAAGTTTCAAGAGCAAAATTCGTAACACAACAAGCCAACCGTACCGCTAAAACACGACTGGATGGCCGTCAAACGAATGAAACCCAACAAAATAAAAAAGTTGTCGCAGCTTGTTGTTTTGTTAGAACCGGAGTACTTTTACACTTTGTCGGTTTGGCGCGGGTGAAACTATAAACATGAGTCAAAAAAGTTTTTGTTTTGAGGCTCAAAAGTTACATTTAGCTGTTGACCCAAGTAATGTTTGTATTTTAGGTTTAAAATAATGGAGTGGTTCGTGTCGTTACGCGTAAATATAAGGTTAATCGCCTTTTTGTTATTGTTTTAAGCACGGACGCCATGTTTGCGCTAAGCACGCGAACAAAAACTATTCGTATTCTTTACTCTGAAGTTAGCCAACAGTGTTGAAAAGCCTGATAGAACCTGTATGATTATTGCAAACTTCACAGCGGTAATAACTTATTTTTTGTGCGATAATATGTTATAATACATTATTATTTATTGTGTTACATAGCATGAAGGTAAAACTACGTTTATTGTGTTGTTATTGCAATTATAGATAAAATTAATAAGTCCTTTCCTTATTGTGTTGGTTTACATGAAATAATTTCTAAATATAAGAAGATAATAAGAAAAAAATAATATTTTGTCATTCTCTCGCTAGCGTAATTTGTAGTTGAAAAATGACACAGAATTCTTTAATAAAGCAACTGATTGTAGTATTTTATAAATACTCTTACTTCTACCCCTTAAGTCAACGTCAAATTGTTATCTGCGTGTATCTCTCTCTATTATGTCATCATATTTTATGGCTACCCAACAAGAGACTGACAAATGAATTCGTAGGTATGTAATAAGTGGCTGACGTACAGTATTGATATATTCTGGTATATATAGGACCCGTATTTGACTGAAACGGCACAATAACTTCCGACTTTCTATGGATCGACACTAAAATTTGCAACCAGTACACCATATGTAAATTGAGTACTGACGTTAAATTTGCCTACAAGGTCACAAATAACTATTAATTTACTCGGTGTCTTTATATAGTACAGCCCATAAAACCATTATAAGCTACTTCTATCCGATATTTCAATAACGGCGTTTCCTTTCACATAACCTATGACGTATAATAATATAATAAATAAGAAAAATGAGGACAATTTTAAAACTCTTGGACAATAAATGGACGGTAGCGCACCAGTGGCATGCTTTGAAGTTATATTAAGCGGCGGTTCGTCTTGTTAAATAAAATATTCAAGTAATAATACCTACATCATAATATTATCTCATGCTTGGAAGAGCAATGCTGACGCATTAATTAGGGTGGCTCATCTGAAGCATACCAACATGAGATAGTACTTGCACTGTTTCACTGAGCGAATATGGATACTGGAGGACCAACAAATTTAACTTTTTAATTTAACTAGGCGGCTTAAAATTGCGGCAACAAAATCAAAGCGCAGATTGGTTGTGGAGTGGTTATCCATAGGCGGCGGAGAACTCTTAGCAACAGGGGATTGATCGGCGTCGTTGTACGCAATTTAATAAAAATTTAATAAATAGTAAACGGATAAGAAAACCTATGTATTGATGATATACGAGCCAAAATCGGTCTGGATTACGTGAAGTATCCACCATACAGGAACACGTCAAAGTTATCGCCCGTTTTGCATCGAGTTGTGTAAAAGTGGAGTGTGTGATATTCAGTAAAGTTAAGTAAATTTATATTTGCATTCATTTGAGTAGTGATCTAAGCGCCCTGAAGCGCCGGCTTAGTGTGCATTCCCATATTATCACGTGGGTGCCGTAAGTGGTGACTAAGGGACTAACCGGAAGGCGGGCAGCAGCGTACTCCGCTATAAAACCTAGCTGCGGCCGCCAAACTGACTGCCAAGCATCGCAATTATGGCAAATACCACCTTGAAGGTCCGAAAGAGAAGCCTATATCCAGCAGTGGACGTCTTACGGCTGAAACGATGATGAGTCGACTAATCATAACAAATGTAGGCCGATAAAGCATATGTGATTCCGGACGGATAATTTTATCCTTCGCAACCTACACCTACACCTTTGCGATTTATATAGATTGAGTTGGAAAAAACTTAAATGGAGGTGCTATTGCTGCCAGCTCTTTGAAAATGGAGCTGGTAGGGCTGATTGAACAAAATTAAAACAACGTAAGCAAATACGATCGTACAATCTCCAAAATAATGATCTATTCATTCTCTAATGCACACAGAGAGCTATTGAAATTAAATTGAAAAGCAGAACCCCTTGAACGATAAATCACAATCTTATTCAGGGAAATGGGGTTTTGGTGGGAAAACGTTTTGAACACACTTTACCGTAAAAGTTTCCAACATTATTGTTTAGAAACTGATTTATTGTTTGATATCTCCATCGTACGTGAATATATCGCTTTCCTGCGGTTTTGATAACATTTCACAAGAACTAAGGTTGAAATGGGATCATAATTTTAAAGAAAAATTGAATTTGAAAACCTTTTTTAAAGTTTAATTTACCAGTTGAGCAAACTGTGTTTGAAGAGTCGCTGTAATGATGCATTTGAAAAATTCTAACCCGCCTTCTCTCTAATCATCTTTTTAATACTATAGGATTTTTTAAAAACATATTAGATGACATGTTTTAAGTTTGAAATAGGTACTAGCAACACATGGTAATAATTATATTAAGAAATATTATAAATATGTTAATAATATAAACGATGTCTCTTGTTCAAGTATTTATTTGTTCGACCAAACAACCTTTACGAAACAGAAAGAGTGCTATACATATTTAAATTAATATATAAAACTTATATCACAGTATATACAAAACATTACCTAGGTATGTATTTAATTATAAAGTCATTAAGTTAATTGCAAGTCACAATGCAAATTCATGCGCCTGGCTTCATATTATGTAACAAGTGTCTAGTTGGTGAGTTGCTAATAATAAAATATCACGTTAAATTATAATACAAACGAGCTAAGGTAATAATATTGTATCGTACAAAAGAACAGACATAAAATATTAGTGTAGGATTATAAATTTAATCATGTGTTTGTGAGATTAAAATTAATAATAAAGTTCAAAATAATTACATTTAAATTACTAATGAAAGTGCTAAGTGTTCTAAAATTAAATCTATTATCACAGCTCAGTTCTAATATCACAGATATTATAAAACTGCCATTCAGGGAGCACCTGATCGTGTGTTTTATTCCTAAACTTATCAAAATTGCAATAGCTATCAGTTGTATCACAGTCGCTAAAATGGAGATTTTGAAGCGAGGATCCGCCAGCTTTTGGCACGTAGATTGCCTGAAATTTAAAAAAAAAAAATGAATAAAAAAACTCAATTCTCTATGTCAAGAAGGTAGAAAATTAGTCATTTTAACACATCTTTAAACGAAATCAGGTTTCAAATCTATAAATTAAAAATTTCCATTAAATTTATTTTTATAAATCAATGATTATGACATGTGAATGTCAATTTAATTGTGTGTGTAAATGAATGTCATAGACATGTTATTAATGATATTTGTATGGTATCATTAGAAATAGTTATACATTAATATCATTATTTATTAATTATCATTATAAGATGTAAACTTAAATGTAAATCTTGGTTAAATTTCGAATTGCGTTAATTTTAAAAGCATCCTCTGATTTGAAAGGGCAAATTTTAACGTCACGTGAGGTGAGGTAGAAACCACAACTCAACTGTCTAGTGAATATAGATCCAGTGTATTTCATTATAACACATTAAGCTATATATTTATGTATATATTAATGTGCTTTGCAATATAAGGAAAACTTACCGAAACACTATAATCTCCTGTTACCCTGGATCGGAAGAGCTCTAGCCCAAATACAGCACCGTATTCTGGCACTGGTTGCTCGTGTTTGGATATTCCAGTGACCTCCATAAGTGATCCAATGTTGAAGTCATGAGCGGAATACATATGGAATCGTTTTGTTATATTTTTTCCATTAACAATGTCTGATGCTGCCTCGATAAAGTGATTTAGTATTACACCTGTGAAGGATATTTAAATGAATTAACTGTCTTGTTATTATATAATACATCACCGCCGCCCATGGACAACAGGGCTCCAATCTACGCTTTTCTGTTGTGTTACTCGCTTTTTCGCCGCTGTACGCAATATCCTCACTCAGTCAATGAAACACAAGATAAGTACACTGGTATTCTGTGAGCCCGTGACGAGCCGCCCTAATTAATGCGTCAGCATATGCTTTAGCATGACTCTCCCACAGGTATATATCTGCTAGATTAAGTTCAGTGTCTCAGATGTCACGCATATGTAACACAAATAGGTTATTACAAGAGATCCATGTGTAATATTTATTATTAATTGAATTAGTTATCTCTTGGAGTTTTATCTGATATCTCCATCATAGAAGATATTGTTTAAAACCAATCTACTTCCAGTAGGCGTTTTATTTAAGTAAACGAAAGGTTAACTGGTTATAATAATGAAAAGAAAATTAATACAATTCTCTTAAAAACGCTTAAAAAGCCCATCTTATCATGAAGATCGTGAGTTTAAGATGGTATTCCTTTCAAAGAAATCAGCAGATAGATAATCTAGATATATGATAACTCGCGTTTCTTCTTAAACGTGATTTTATGTTACGTTAAGACACGTAAGATTATTTAAAAGCAACTCGGCAATATAGGCACGTATTTTTTTCTAATTGAATTCAAAATACGTGATCTGTGCACGTAATTACTTTACGTCTACTTTTATACTAAAAATTTATTATGTCTATTAAACTAATGTTATAAATTCCAGAGTATAATTCCTTTTAAAATTGGAACTTCGTAGAATGATCTTGATGTTCAAAGAGGTGCATTTTTGTATTTATGTTAATTAAAATATTTAATTTCATTTAATTTCGTTGAAGATAATAAATTTTTCCGTAATCCCGAAGAACATATAGGAATTAATTTGAAGTCTTTTAACGTTATCTGTTCTCGTAGTAGTATGAAAATTATATTATATTATAGTTTTCTAATATGTACAACTTATAAAAATATAGCCTTTTAACTTGTCTTAGAAAACGGCGCTGAAATTTTTTAACAATGCCGTTCTTAGGCTAGATAGCGATTTTAAACAACTTAATAATCTATAATGTCAATTGTAAATATTTTCACATTATGTGATAGAGTTCTTATGCCCGGGACGCACGAGTTGTGATAAACAGTCGGGCGATAAAATTCCTCTTCGGTCTATGGTGAAGCTTTTCGGCCACATTGCGGCGAGTAATTGGTTACATACATCGGGACAGCGCGAATCTTCGGGCTATCGTAATCTCGTACATATACGTCCAGGCATTATAATCTTTTTAAATATTTTAGCAATTAATGTTAATATAAATACTATTTTTTTATTAGTGTAATATTTCGCAGGTTCAAAATTATTCTTAATTAATTCTTAAAGATTATCACTTACCACCACCAAGTCGTCTCATCTCTTCTGTTCTGTAGTAAAGCCTATATGCTAGTTTTGAAGCTTCACCTAACTTTGGTAAAACAGGTTTTGCCCAGTTGGGTACATCCAGACCGAGGCTTACCTGAAAAATTAAATAATCTTACAAAATCAACCCACTAAAGTCTAAAAAAGGAAAAAAGTTACGAAAACCTAATAAACTATGGTTCGTTAGAGCAAGCTGAATTTTTGTCACAGTAGCGATGTGTCTCTATATTTTTCTTTTGAGCAACGACGAAACGATTTAGATTCGGGTCTTATTCTTAATTTACACCTATATTGTAAGTTTTTACGTTTAATATTATTGTTAAAACAGAAAAATCGGGACTTTTATAAATTTTTAAAATTTTGATTTTAGTATCTTCAAAAGCCAGGGTGCCGGAAGTGACGGCGGATAGGAAATACTCACTTGACTCTTAAACAAATCGAAGAGCGTTTGGAATAATGTCGGATCTTCAGTGAAATCCCTTCCTGTAGTCGTCTGTATCAGTTTGAATAGCTCTGTGTAAGGCCGGAACTCCTGATATAATGACTCAGCCTTTGCGATGGTCATTAGGTCTTTGAATCGTTTGCAGTTTGAGTAGTAACGGAGCTGGAAATTATATGTATCAATGTAAAAATATAGCGAATATTTGTACAAGTTTAGCTTAAATATATTCTTTATTGGTATAACAGGCAACGGAATAGGCTGGTCTCTTCTATGATAGATAAGTTGATCACCACCGCCCATTTGAAATTTCTCCTAAGATTAAATATGCTTAATGATTTCAACTTAATAAAATACCCACATAATCTTCCTTCAGTGGTACAGCGGTATAGGGAACCGGTTGCCACACTTTTCCAAGCCCATCATCCCATTGCTGTTCAGCATCAGGCGGGTAGACGGCAGCCATGGCCATCTGCGCGGTCATTTTAGTTCTCTCTTTGTCAGTGCTTCTTAACATTATCTCATCTTGTAGGTATATCTTAGACAATAGCGCATAACCTTCAGGTCCATATCTTTGTCGAATGAATTTTCCTATTTGGTAAGCTCGCCGTTTGCCAATCTATAACATAATAGAGAAACATATTTTTCGATTAAGTATTTATTATATATTTGTAGAAATATATAATTCAAGATATGAAGAAAATAATTTGAAATATATTACTATTATAATTTTTATGAATGTAGCAAACGTGGCATACGAGCAGCAGGATCACTTAGGACAAGTGGTTTTCTGCCCATGAACAGTCCTAGCCCTGGCTGGACCGTGGCCTGGGTGCATTGCAGACTTTTTAGGTATAGATACGCTCTTTTTTTAAGGTCCCCAAGTCGTATTAGTCTGGAAATACCTGCAGGCAGCGGATTCCACAAATTGGTAGTTTTTTACACTTTGAATTTAGATGAAGTTTTTTTTTTATATTATATTCATATTAATAATACCTATAACCTAATTTCTGACATTGAATATTTTTCAATTCGATAACCTATTTATTGATAAGATTCCACGTGACCCACACATATTCGTAACGCATTTAATAACACAATTAATAAAACCGTATTTAACTAATGTTCATTTAGTAATGTTTATTTATTTGAGTGTACTGTCTCTGCTTTTATCGGTCGCGATATAAATAAAGAAAAGTACCTACTGCCATTATATGCTGACTTCCAGATTTATGTAATAGGAGGGACGTGATAACCACCTAAGAAAAGTTATTGATTGACGTATGTAAATTATATTTCAGGTCCGTATATCAGCATATTTTTTTCAAAATATTAATAAAATCTCTTAAATATATACTTTTTAAGTATTTGTTTGAAATGTAATGTAAAGTTATTCCGTGATATATGTATGTTCCAAGTAGTATGTAACTTGACGAAACTTTAGAAATCATTTATAAAATTGTAGAGGAATTTGTATCGCTTTAATAAAAACATTGATATTATATGCCAAAAGACATGAAAAAAATTGCCTGTTTGCTTTAGGAAACCGAAAGTGGAGTATTCGTGTCAACAATGGCACACTTTGTCCAATCGTCGTCTTGCTTTGAAATCGTATCTTAATCCAAAACACGATAGGTTTGTGGCTTTGCAGTAAATCGAAATCTAATATTTTGTATACGTAAAATAATTCTTACATTTCAAAATTTAAATTATTCAGTTATACGTCTTTAATTTATATACAATATGCTATAATATAGGTACTTATGTGCTTATGTATATTAACTACTAAGTAAGCATTATAATAATTTGCGTTCACCATGACTGGAGTATTGTTCGATTGCAAAATTTAATAACGTAAACTTTATGTATTTATAATTACGTACACCGAACACATTATGCTAATCTTAATTTAATCTACTTTAAATTTTTGTAGTAAATAAATAAAATTAAATGATCAGATTTTATATTCTTTCTGTAATGGCATGTAAAATTCTTTTAAAATGCATCTATTTTGCCACGGGCAAGATATATTTCTCAGTAAGATAAACTGAGCAAGTATTTTGGATGTAATATGTTTTAAAAATCAATGTCATAAGATTTTTGTGATACCATGAGATATATTAATATATTTCTCTGTCATTAGAACCCAGAATTTATGAATACCATAAGGACGTACGTATAAATGCATCAACACAACAATATTTTTATTTTATGTTCATTTAAAGTAAAAAAATAGTTAAAAAAATACACTATCAATACTTACATTGGTTAAGCCTTCTAAGCCCTCAATATATATTAGTTTCTTTATCTTTTCCGGCTGATCCGACAGAGATAGCTCATCAGAATCAGGTGTCCGTTCACCGTGTCTGTTCACCTTAAAAATGTCAAGAATCATTTAAATATCTGATTTGATTATCATGTATGTACCTATCAACTTCTTTTCAAATAGAAAATGTGTATTTTAATTATTAAAGGAAATTATGTCTTAAGTCTTCTAAACTATTCAGACAGCAAAGAAAACCAGAAAGCTAAATCTAAAATAGGAATCAAATCTAATATATTATTCTAAAATCTATATAATGATATTATATACTATATTATAATGAAATGAAAACTTAATGATGCCTCAATTTCTTACGTATACGGAAGTATACAAATAAACGAAAAGTGATCTTACCACAAAAGCTAATAGGAGTTCATTTTCGTCATCTTCATTGCTGACGTTACATTGCGACAAGCTTATTGCGAAGATGCATAGCAAAAAGAACCGATGCATTTCTGTAATAAAATTGAGACGGTTGAGAAATAATGAAAGCCTAAACTATTTTATTAACAAAACAGACATAGTGT
>DWCF01002285.1:0-24808 GCA_018230265.1 Delias oraia | reverse complement strand
TTATGTTGCTGAAATTCTTTTAAAGCTCGTGGCTTTAAGCGGGTTCGAACCCCGGTCCGGATAGAAATTTAATCGGTTTGTGCCAGACATTGAAAGTGGCGAGCGAGTGTTTGACACGTAGGAAAGCCATGCCGAATCATATGCTAACGCACTAATTGGGGGAGCTCGTCCGTAATAATCACACACTCACAGAATACCAGCACGTACTTGTACTGTCTTTCGCTGAGTCAGTGAGGATATACGATTAAACCGCGTAAAAGTTTTCTCTAAAATTATCAATAAAAGCCGAGAAATATTCAAAGTAGTTAATTCTTTTGTGCTGGATAGTCTAGATTCTGGGATTAAATTAAACCAATTTTCATACAATTATCAAAGTACTAATATTTCATAAAAAGCCCACCTGCATATCGGCGACCGTGAGTGGGGGTTCGTCCTCCCGCAGAACAGTCTCGCCGTCGAGTTTCTTCAAGTTGGGAAGTCGCCGAGCTGCCTCCGACCGCCAAGTCTCTAGTTCGCATGCGTCGTACAGCGGGTTACCCACAAATAATAGATCTTCCAAATGCTGTAGATCCTATAAAAAACTTTGATTAAGAAGTAACAATGACAATTGACAGAGATTTTTTGAGAGCTTCGTAGTTAAGTGGTTTAATAAGTCTACCATGAAGCGAGAGGTAACGGGTTCGAATCCCGGTCTGGACAATTATAATGTATTCGGTCTCTGGAAGGGCTTGAAAGTGGCCGGCGGTGTTCTCACCATATACGAGACACACCTGCTCCGTTGTCCGCTATAGAATAAAAAATACTTTATTCATATATTTAATATAATATAATTTACCTGTAATTTATTAAACTCGCTCCATTCCTTAACTAAATTATTACTCATGTACAAAGATCTCAAGTTGCGTAAAACATGAATTCCTTTCAGCTTCTCGACTAGATTGTATGAAATCCACAATTCCTCCAGAGTGTCGCTCAGCGATTCCTAAAAAGGCTGTGTTAGAATTGAAAATAATACGAATCTTGACAATACAGTTGCACTCTTTGCAACTAGGTAAGCATTCTGCTTGTTTGCCTCTCAATTTTCATAAAAAATGTAAGGGTGCTAAACCCTTAGAAGAAGCAATTTGACGCATTTATTGGGCCGGGCTCGTTCAAAATGATACCACAAGCTCATAAAATGCTCAGGGTGAAGCAGTGGTACTTTTACTGTGTCGTTGAGTGAGTGACGATATCGAGGGCCCTTGAAATTATACAATTTAAGCGGCGTAAAGAGGCCAAAGCGCGGATTGTCCATGGGCGGCGGTGATCTCTTACCATATTTCTATATGAATTTATAATTCATATTTCATTCACCTGCGTTGTCCGCTATACCATAATTAATATTAACTCTAGCTTATTTCTCATTATTTGCCGTAGACTCACCATGCCAGCAAAAGATTTGATATAATTCCGACCTAACGACAGAACGCGTAGCTTCTTCAAACTATTCAGACCTGATACTTTCTCTATCATGTTCGTCGAGAGACTCAGTTTTCTAAAATGGACGGAAATTTTAGTTCGCATAAGTTTGCAATGAAAAACCAAATTGACAACAAAATACATATCCTACAAATATTTCTAGCCTCAGCTGTTGAAAGCAAAACGGGCTTTCGCATTTAATGTGTGCCTGACTCCTCTGAAGAGTATATATAGATAGATTCAAGTAGATACGTTTTAGTCAAAATTGACTCTTGAACGATTTCTAATACTTCGGTGGAAGCCCAAATACAGGAAGGCATGAAATGCCGACCGAATGCCTTCAGACTTAAATCATTGCTTTTATATTCAACTACAGGAGAACAAGAATAAGTTGAACTTTGATAATTAGAGACGCTCCTAAATTGATTTCTAAGGAACAATGATGTACTTCCACTGTTGGCGAATTCTTCAAGGCGATAACTTATTTTTATTCGAAAAAAGATTCTAATGGTTTAATTCTAGTCTCAGATACACAATCGAGTTGTAAAAATTGTCAAATAAAACTTCCGACATGCAGATATAATTTAATTTTCTGAGTTATGAAGGGAATATATGCACCAAAACGTCTTGAAGGGATTTCGACTAATAAAACATTTGAGAATCTGACGTTTTCATCTAATCGAGGTTCTACGGTATTTAATTAATTTTTTAACATAACCTGTGAGAACTATCTGTTATATAAATTTTATTTACATATATCATGTTATCAAAGGCCTAAGGCACTTACTCGCAAGCAGTGAGGCACGCTAATGTGTTATCCATTTTCTCGATCGGTGGCCACTGAAACACTAGACACACATCTGTGGCCGTCGCCGCGTGCTGCCCGCTTTTCTCTTCCCAACGTTTGATCGCTTCCTTAATCGTTGTAGCTTTCGGTGTGGACATCTTTTACTATAAAGCTAGTCTTACTTGTTTAAATACTTAGAGTAATATTAACGAAGCCATTTATAAACTTCATACAGATACCTAGGAACCCAGTATTGATTAAACAAAGCAAACAATAATCGTCAATCAATCTGTGCGAAGATGGAGTTTAAAAAAAGTTACAGATGTGGGAGGCGGAAACATCTTTCACAACGGGCTATGTAATATTGTCTTTTTTACCAAATACTGTATGATAGAAATGTACCTCTTAAATAGGTGGTCGTTTTTCTGGCCATGGGCCCCACATGACATAGCATAGTACAATAAAAACCAGGGCCGGGCCGCAGAGTATGCGGAGGTGCTTCAAGAGCCTTCGAACACATATCTATACTAATCTTTTAAAGGCAAAACGGTGTGTCTGTATTCTTATTCTCCACGCTTAAACCACTAAAGCTATTTACAATCTTGGCTACATACACATACATGATAACCATGGCTTTATAGCCCACAAGCAAAATAGGCGCTCAGACATCTGAGTTGCGAAATATCCCGTTTCACCAACCTCCGTAGTCTTTCGTCGGCTAGTTAATATTGTTACCATAGTTAGTATACATTTTTCATCACCCCAAGTGATAAAGGTAGTTCACCCCAATAATTTATTTTTATTTTTTCAAAAAAAAAACTATTTATATTTTTTTATCATTTAGCATGAAAAAATACGTATAAGCCTAAATTTTCACCCTTCTACCACCATCCCTTAACAGGGAAATTAATTGTTAACAGGGAAATGTATGTATCAAAACAACGTTTGTCGGGTTAAGCTAAATAAGTAACAGTTTGTTGATTTGTTTCGGTAAGGAGGTAGCTGACACCATAGAATAACGTCTACGATAATAATAATTTACAATGACATTGTTGAATCATAAAAAATAGATAAGGAACAACGCTCGAAATGATCCTTTGTTTAGATTTAAGATATAAAAGAAATGTAATCAATAAAAACCAGTTTTGTCTTAGCTCTCGTGGAGATCACATATAGGTTGTTTGCTTTTTAAAAAGCCTCAAGCCTTTTCAAAATGAGAGGGAATTGCGCGCACGTGACGACGAAACGCCATGACGAAGTTAGCTACAGAATAGCAAGGAAACCGAATATAGGTACAGTACTTACTGTATACCTGCACTGTGTGTAATATATAAGGTATTTAGAAAACGTTGTTTTTTTATATTCAATAATTCAGCTGACGTGAAATATTATTCATTGTAATAATCAATTCTCAATAATTATATATATTAATTATAAAAATATTCGGTAGCAAAAACTTTGTGAGAGTTTTATTCTCAAATGTTATAAGTTAATTTTGTAAGTATTTTGATACATGTGATTATTATTTTTCTTGCTCCGCATCTCACTCGAGACGGGCGCACGCCGTATCTGGCGCATTTTACCTACACTGCGAGCCTATGGCTCGCTCTAAAAGATCGTGTGAAGCTGTGATGGCTATGTTCGGCAGCAAATAGCCTATCCAAAAAGATAAACCCCCATATAACTCACAAAACTTTTATTTCGTATAAGATAATATTCGTTACTCTTGACTCTTCCTATTTCTTGGTACTTTTAAGTGAATCCTGTCCACGTGGGACTTCAGCGTACTGGATTGGTTAAAACGCTTTGCACAGTATCTACACTCGTATGGCTTCGAACCATTGTGTACCTGAAACAAAATTCTATATTAATGAGTTCTATATAATAGAGAAGATCCAATAAGGTTCCGAATCGCAGGCCTCATTTTTTAACTGTATAGCGAACAACGGAGCAGGTGGGTCTCGTATATGGTAAGGGAACACTGCCGCCCATCACCAACCCCGCCACCCTCCACGCTTGCTGTGTTGTCGGCTTTTTACGCCACTTAAGAGCCTTAGATATTCTCACTCAGCGAAACACAGTAGAAGTATCGTTTCAAGTACTACTACTATTTCACTCTTATTTTAGGAGCATAAGAAACAATCATACATATATATGTTGGCATCTTTCAAATATTTTATTAGGATGATGATTACCTACCCTGTAATGGCGGTTGAGCGCCGACTTCTGAGTGAATTTCTTATCACAAACAACGCAGCCGTAGGGACGCTCGCCCGAGTGCGTTCTCGAGTGAATTCTGCAGAAATGATATTTCATTACAAAGCCTTTTATATAAGCTACATCACATTTTGTAAAAAAGATTAACACATACGTGTCTAGTTAAAAGGGGAGTTTCGCCAATTGTCTTGTGATAAATACACAGCGACCTTTTAAAAATAAAACGGTTTTAAATATGTGTACTCACTGCAAATTCTTTTTACAGGGAAAGCGCGCGCCGCAGCTGTCGCAGCGAAATGGCTTCTTACTGCTGTGAAGGCGCTGGTGGTATTTCAGTGTTGCCAGCGACTAAAACATATTCGTTTAAAATTGAATTTAACAAATCAAATATCATTGCATTATAAAGGACCTTCGGTGGTGTTCAGTGCTGCCATTGATTATTTATTTAAATTTAAAAAGGCAACCATCAGATTGATGGCAAAGGAACTTGAAAACACCTCGGTTTTTGTCGTTCCACAACTGAGCGTTTTTAAAGGCATTTCGTGCCGCGCACCACCACTCTGTGGAATCAGCAACCAGCAGGGATATTTCCAATCAAATACGACGCAGTCCACCTTCAATGAAAGAGCCTATTCCTTAAAGGCGCGCGATGCACCCGAGGCTCTCCAAGGGGTGTCCATGGGCGGAGGACCGCTTATCCTGGGTGAGCTTCCTGCTTGTTTGCAACCTTTACTATAAAATATAAAGTATTTTAGTGTAGCCAGTGACTAAAACATATATATTGATTGAAATTACATGAGACATAATCTATTGGATTGATTGAAAAGAAAATTGGATTAATCGTAAGAAAAAACCTTTAAAAAATTAGAAGAAGAAAATGCCTTTTATTTATTTATTGTGTCTTGGCTACAAGGCCTTTAGCCATAAGACTTCAGTGGTGTATCGGTGCTGCCAACAACAAGATAACCAATTTTTCGATGCTTCTTAATGTGATAATATTTATGGCTAGACTACTTATAGAGTATAGATTTGTAACATTCCGACTTACGGTGCAGTGTTTGCCGCAAATCTCGCAGACGATATTCTTGTCGTATTTGACGCCCAAGTGCACGCGTTTCATGTGCGCGCGCAACTTGTGCAAACTGATGAAGGTCGTGTCGCACTAAAACGAAATGATTTCAATAGAGACAGTATTTACAGCGAACCACGGTGCAGGTGGGTCTCCTATATAGCAAGAAAACACAACCGCCCATGGACAACTACGCCAGAATCGGCGTTTACTGTGACACCAGTTCAATACGCAACCGAACCGGCTCTTACATAGGGTAAATTTATACAAAATTATAGCACAAACAAATTGAATAAACATGACTGACAAATTTCTCAAAAACATGTCGAGAACTGAGAGAGCTGGAGTCTGTACTAGGCTCGCAACACGTTTCTCATAATCTCCATAAATCTGTTTTACATGAATCACTCTGTTGGACTTCAAAATTATCCTATATCTATACACAATAATTCGAATTGAAAAAATTGTCCAATTGTCAAATCTAAGATCCAGTTAACTAAGAGCAAATAATAAATTTATTTTTGATTAAATTTTTAAACAAAAAAAGGAAATAATATTTCCAAAACTACGATAAATACCCCAAGCCGAGAGTCGTGTCTCGCAAGACGCCATTGCGCTAGTCGCGGCTTAAGATCAGATTCACGGCGAGCCTAGAGCTCGCCTTAAGACAGAGTCAACCTGTGAAGGCTGTAAGGCCAGCAGCAAATAGCCCTTCCAAAAAAAAAATCTTTTTTAAAGCTTACACTATATAACAACTCACGTGTTCGCAGCTGAGTGTCGCGAGTGCGGGCGTCTTCTCATACACGTGTTCGTCTGTTTGTCGGTCTGTGTGCGTTCGTTTGTGCGCAGACCGTTCCTCCGGTTCCACTTCCTGATTGCAGACCGGACAGGACGAGCTGAAATAGACAAGACAAAGATTACTGCAGAAATTATTCACCCGCGGGAGACTCACTTAGGCCGGCTCATGTGAAGTGATACCACGAGCTCACAAAATACCAGCGTGATTCTTGTATTATTGCACGACTCAAGATGCTAAATACAGTTGGATCTCGATACCACGAAAGTCAAAGGAAATACTAACAAATTCGAAGTAATGAGTTTTCGAGTTTGACTTATAAAGGTTTATAAGATTATCTTTCTACTTGTGGAGTTAAAGTTAAACAAAATGAAACAAAAATGAGCAGGTGAAAAAGAATCACCTCTTAGTGTCAACGCTGTAGTGGTTCGTGAGGGCGTGGCGTCTCCACGCGTCCACCGTTCTGAACTGCACATCGCACTCCTTGCAGTAGCTCTTCAAATCCGGTTCACCTTTTGAGTCCTGAAACAGAAGCGATTAATATAGGATGGTACTCTAAATATTGTGATTTTGAGGAGCACTCTCTACATTACTAAGTACGATTTGAAACATGTAAAAAAAATATATTATATTAAAATTTTTGTCGTCTGTACATTTGTTACATAAATACCGTCACCTGTATGTCTCTATGAGCTTTGGCAACGTGCATACGCAGCCCGTAATCGCTGAAGAAGCTGTCGCCGCAAAAGGTGCATGCGTGCACGCTCGCGTGCGACTTGCGCACGTGCGTGAAATACGACGACGGTTTTCTAAAATAAATGTTTTACATACAATAAAGGGCCGTTTATCAATCACGTCGCTTGAAAGGGAGAAGGCGGGAGTGGTTGTCAATGACACTTTGTTGTAAATGTCGTTCTTATTGACAAAGTCGTTTATACTTTTTCGAACATACAATACATTCTCTAAAACGTATTAAGATGCTACAGTCAAGACACCTATCTCTTTAAAAGGGCGGCAGTGTTTTCTTACCATACAGAAAAACCCATCTGCTCCGTTGTCGGCTATATCATACAAATAAATTGGGAGTTTTCAGAAAGAGTACGTACCTATCTCTAAAAGTTCAGTAATGCACCCTCGGTCCAGCAAGAACCAGAGATGTCCATGGATGGTGGACCGCTATCCTAGGTCAGCATCTTGCTAGTTTACGTCCCAAAAAAATATCTAACTAAAATAAACTTTACCTGAAAATTTTCCCACATAAGTTACAAGTATACGTTCTGCCTTTGTGCCACTCTTCGTGTTGGTTTGCTTGATTTCTGAAAAAAAAGTGTGAGTGATAAAAAATTTGACAAAAATGCCTCCACTTCTTTTTACTGTATGAATGGGAATGGAGCAGGCGGGTCTTCTGTATGGTAAGAGATTACCGTGACTGATGGACAATCGCGTCACGGGCGGAGAATCACTTATCTTAGATGAGCTCGTTTGTCTTCCAAATTTAATTTAAAAATAAACAAATTTCACAAACAACAAGATAGGAATGGAACAAGTAAACAGACACGTTACCAAAAAAACGTTTGTTAAAGCATACTATAGTGTTAATGATTTCGTAAATGTCACGCCTTGGGAATGGGCCAGAGCTGATTTTTATGATAATTTAAGTATCTCATGGAAGCCAAAAATAACACCCACGGAGTTTATCTCGCCGGTTCTCTTCGGTGGGCTTAGCTTGGAACCGGTGGTAGACTGATTTTGACGTTCAAGAAGCTGTATTTTTGTATTTTTGTTGAATAAAAACATTTCATTTCATAACATTTGAATCCTTTGGGCTTCTTTGAAAGTCGGACAGGCTTACTTCTCTTACCTGGTATGTGTAGTGACGTTACAGATACAGCACTCAAACTTGGTTAGGTGTGTCGCTTTGTGGTGTCCCTTCATTTGACGCTCCGTTTGGTATCGCAGGTGGCACATTTCACACTCAAATGGACCGCTGCTCTGAAAGACACAGTTTGGCTATGTTTAATATTATGGCTTTCAAATAGAGCAGATCGATGTAGATAATCTGTGACATTTTTTATCATTTTTAAGAACCTTATTACCTTGTCATGTTTCTTTCGATGCTTGCCATAAGCTGTAGGATCTATAAACCCACGATAGCACAGATCACATTTGTATGGAGAATTCAAATAGTTTATACTCTTTGATCTCTGTTCCATCTCTTGTCTCTGTTCATCTTTGGTCAGTCTTATTTCTCTTGTATTCACTTTTTTTAATACTGTAAAAATGTCTTAATTAAAGAAGTGGTCAGGATCATCTTTAAATTCAAATATATGACAAAGAAAACATTTAGTTCTTTATCATTTGTTGAAAGAAATATTCAAAATATTAAATCATATTTCAATATGCAAATATAAACCTTCAATACAGAGTTACTGTAATTTTTGTAGTATAAGCTAATGTATTGGATTATATATTATTGTATTCACATAACAATATCAAAAATGATTCTAATAATTCACCTTTGAAATCATTTTTCTCATTAATTGCTACTACGGCCTCAGTCTGAAGCTCACTCAATGGTAGATCATCTTCAGCATCTGATTGCTTAAAACTAAAATAATCTATCTTATCTTCAGATATATCTGTAATCAAACAAAATGCAGTTCAATATACACGTATGAAGAAATAATCTCTAGTATTACAATCTTATTTGTTTATTAAAATGAGCAAATTTATAATTTGTGAATGTAGTAGTACATTTATCTAACCAAAAACAGGAAATTGATTCTCTGGAAACAAACCCAGGACCATCAGTAAAAGAAACACTTTACTAAAGAAGGCATTGCAGTTTACAATATAAAATATAAATGATTCAATTACCATCACTTTCATCCTCAAACTCAATTTTGATTAAGTTTTTATAATTTACATTTGCTTTGTCTTCAACAAATTCATCTGTACTTCCATCTATAACTGTGTCATCAAGTTTTGCAATGGACAAACTTAAAATATTTTCCTTATATGTTGTTATCTGCAAGAATACATGTATGCATCCATAACACATTTAAGAGAAAAATTAAACTTTATTCAAAAATGCACAGCTTACCAATAAGTTATCCTCTTTAATGTGAGCCAAAATATAGTTGCCCTTAACAGCTTGAAGCATGAACTTGTAACATTTTTTTAGCAGGGCAAAACAAATATAGCAACAACTCAAAGAATTGTGTATTATCTAAAATAATATTATTTTTAAATTGAAATCATTAAAGTTATTTAAAACTACTAACTTAATAATAGATGGTATATAGGGCCTGATTTTTTCAAATATTGTTTTCCGTTAAGTTGCTTTATCAAATGTTTTTTCATTAAGGGATTATTATAAAATAAAAAACATATTTTACTACAACTACTTTGTTAGTACTTACACTACTATTGAGTAATTTCTTATAAAACTCTTTTAAATAGGTATTGTTAATATCATAACACTGTACGTTTTCTGCTAGACATATACAGCAAATTAAAGCCATTGTAGAACTGGTTTCCAAGTGGACTGCAATTGCGTCTGCATGAACTTAATGAATACTATAAAGAATATTTCAGGCAGTTAACAGATGAATTTATGTTTTAAAAGCTAAATTCTACGTAAATATTTTTAGAAATGAGGAGCCGCAATCTAGTTATATTTGTTTATTGTTGTTGTTTCTTTAATTTGTCATGTTTCGACAATGCTGAAAAATGACAATACCTAATGAAGTCAGATGTCAAATAATTTTTTGAATTATTGACCATAGGTTAAAATAAAAAAAAACAAGCATGGGGACTGCCGATAGAGGTGAAAACTATTATATCTAAAGATTAATTGAAATTATATGCAATTTGTTGTTTTATTTATTTATAAAACGTTATTTGTTGAACTATCCCAGAACAAAATGTAAATACAAATTGTCTGAAATAATAATTAATATAAAATTAATACATTTAAAGATTTAATTTAATTAATTTTCTAATTTTTATATAAAAATAATAAATATTATCGAACATCTTGGAATCGGTTTTACCACGCTAGTAAGATTACTTTTAAACCACAATGATACTCATTTCATGGCATAAAGGATAAATACTAAAAATACAATTAATAATAAATAAGGCCATATCTTTAAATGCAAATATTGATATGAATATTGAAAATATAGAGACATCTTTATGGTCAGAGCGCAGTCTGAATGGTGGTTTTGGTCTCGGGTTTGACATATATCAAAGACAATAGTTGATAATTAACAACACACCGGAGATGGATTCATAACTCTATACACCTATAATCAATCATAGCACGGGAGTGTTTCTGTTTTAAATTTGTAGTTTTTGTACATATAAATAAATTGCGATTGAATAATTATCAATAATGTCATTTTGTGGAGAAAATGTAGATTTAATAAATGAAGATCTGAATCGAGTTTGTAGAGCGTGTATGGCAACTACCGGAGTTATAAAAGATATGTTTGTTTGGGGTTTAGCAATGGATTATTATAAATTAACCAATATTTCGGTTAGTTTTATCCTTTATTTTATTTAATTTTAATAAAATCCTGCTGTTGTCGCTATATAGGCTTAAACAGTGTCAGCTAGTATTTCAATAAATAAATTTCCTGTCACTAAACAACTTTAATGTCTTCAATAGTCAACTTTAATAGTCCTTCATTAATTCCTTTCAATATTCACTCTTAACATTGGCAGTTGTGTCAGCCTGGATTTTTTATAGTTTGATTCAGTAAATTCATTTTCTTTTAAACAAGATGAATGGTATTTATATACCACTAGTATTAGTTATATACCAGTAAATGCATAAGAATTTAAATATCTACAACCCCAAATTACACAAATAACAGTAAATTATAGTATACTAGTACTTTGTAAAAGTAGTATAGAAACTACTTACTGTTCTTTTCTTTTAAAAATGATTTTCTTTTCAGCTCCACCCAACAGATACTATTTCTAAATCGATATGTATTAATTGTGAAGATATGTTAACAAAATGTATTCAATTTAAAATGCAATGTGAAAAATCTGATTTTCATTTAAATGAAGTTGCAAAGGTTAGTACTTTTATTGCTACATAATTGTTTCAACTTTGAAAAACGGAAAGGCTATTAAAAAATGTTTCTTTCATATTTATATAGGTATGTCAGTCACTAACTTTCTGACATGTATTTTTAAAAAAAAAAACTTAAATCAAAAAAGAGCAGGAGACTCACCTAGGGCAAGCGGTCCTTTGCCCTTGGACACCTTTAGCTCTTGCAGAGTGTTCTCTGCCTTTAAGGAATGTATTTATTATATTGTATATTAAAACTGTCGACTAAGGTTGCAGAACTATGTTTTGGTTAAATTGAATTAATTCAGTCGCTTTTATCTTTTAGAAAAAGTTAAGCTCCAAAAAAATTGATGTGTTGCATTCAAAAGAGGCTGCTGATAATGAAATAAAGTATCAATTTGATGAAAACAAAATAACGTATATGATAACAGCACCGAATATGGAAGAGAAATTGGTGTATCCGTGTCCGTACTCTTGTAATGAGACTTTTTTGAAGCAAAGTCTGTTATCTATGCACTTAGTTAAAGCCCATAGCAAAAACAATGATTTCACTGTTGATGTAAAATTCCACTGCTCTCACACAGATTGTTCTTACCACATAGATAATAAAAAATATTTTGCTAAGAGAAAATTATTAAATCAACACTGCAGAAATTTGCACAAAGACAAAATTGTCTGTGGCCGTTGCAATCTCAAGTTTCCAAATGATGGGGGTTATAGGCATCATTTAAATTCGTGCAATTTTCTTCATTGGTGTCAAGTCTGCGATAAGAAATACATGACTGATGAACGGCTTATGGTGCATTTGATGAGAAACCATCCCGACTTCCACAGACAATATAAAAAAGAGAAGGCAGAGAAGAGGAAATCTGAGGCGCAGAGTCTGCAAAAGAAAGCAAGGAAAGAAGATTCAGATGATTTGATGCCAAAACGGTCATCAGCAACACAGACCCATGAAAATGTGAAAAACAATGTCCTGTTGTCATGGCAGCCAGACAGTGAGACAAAGACAGATGAAATATCAACACAGACAGTTTTCGAAGAGTTGCTCAGAACTCAAAGTGAGGATGAATCTTTGTATGTGTCATTAAATTTATCAGAGTTTGGCTTAACCAGAGTGAATAGAAATGAATCTCCCGATCTCAGTACTAAAAAGACACAGACCTGTGACTGTCTGTATGATCCGCTGAGCAGGGTTCAGGAGAAGATATCAAACGAATGCACATCAACGGAGACACAGACGTTACATTTTGATGACATTTCAAATTTGAACTCAGCTGAAACTCAGACCTCATTTGATGATGACAATTTGTGTAATTTTTTCATTTCTGGAGTTTATAATACCGAATGCAAGAAAAGTTGAGTACTTGTTGATCGCAAGTATTGCTATAAAAATTGAATTGAGAATTGTATTGTCCGTAGTGTCTTTAAGCTTCCTTGTACTAGAAAATATTAATTTTATTTACAAATAATATATTTAATTAGATAATGTATCAGAACTGAGGTACAATAAAAATATATTTAACTTTTGTATTTTCTCTATGGTATAACAGACAGCAGCTGGGTTCCCTATATGGTAAGAGAACACCGCTGTCCATAGACAAAGGTGCCACAATCCGCGCGTTGCTTGTGTTGGCGGCTTTTTACGCTTTCGAAACGGTATTATTTCAATTTCGGTATCTTCACACAGAGAAATTCATGCTGAATATTCAGTTAAGTTATAAGTTGAAAAGAAACATGCTAATTATTTAATAAATCAGTTAAAAATATAATATTGCTATTGTTATACAACAAAAAACGCAACTTTTTACATTTACACAATTTCGAAAAACACATTTTAAACGTGTATTTTTAACAAAACAAAAAATATTTTAAATTCGATTGTCTCAACATTTGTAAAATGTTCATCATATCATTATCAGCATATTCAAGTCCACTGCTGGACATAGGCCTCCCCCAAAGGCCTGTCACGATCTTGAGCGATTTGGATCCAGCGGTTGCCCGCGACCTTCGTGAGATCGTCCTTCCATCGTGTGGCGGGACGTCCCACTCTGCGCTTTCCGGTACGCGGTCGCCATTCGAGAACCTTTCTTCCTCATCGGTTGTCGGTTCGTCGAGCGATGTGGCCAGGCCATTGCCACTTCACTGCCACTTGCCATTGCTACTTACTAATACGGCGGGCAATGGCGGTTACTTTGGTTTGGCTGCGGATAACCTCATATCTGATTTTATCTCGCAGCGAGACTCCGAGCATTGCCCACTCCATAGCTCGCTGAGTGATTCTGAACTTCTCCATTAGACACATCGTAAGCGACCACGTTTTAGATCCATATGTCAACATTGGCAACACGCACTGGTTGAAGATGTACTTGAGTTTTCCGAACGCCGCCCATCCGAGTTGGATGCGTCGATTGACCTCCTTCTCGAAGGCTGACCTACCTAACTGGATTGTTTGCCCCAGCTAGACGTATTCTTCAACAACTTCGAGTAAGGCATTCCCAACAATAAAAAAAATGTAAAATGTTAGTTGTGCCCTTTTTAACACGGCAGCATATGCTTCAGCATGGCTCTCCCACGGGTGAAGTACTATACAAATATTTTTAAAATGCTAATTTACTAGAGCTCTTTTTTGTAAACTGCAGGGCAGTTAATTCAAATATTCAACAGTTACAACATAAATTACATTTAATACTTGGTCTAGGCTTGGCTTTTTTATTATATAGCGGACAACGGAGCAGGTGGGTCTCCTATATCGTAAGAGAACACCGCCGCCCTTGAACAACCGCTTTTTACGGGCCTCCGATATCCTTACTCAGCGAAACAGCCTATTCTATGAGCCTGTAGTATCATTTCGGACGAACCGTCCCAATTAGTGCGTCAGCATGGCTCCCCACGGGTGCTACAGTATTAAGACACTCGCCCGGCTACTGTCAAGCCCTTTCACAGACCGCGTAAATTATAATTTTCCGACACCGAACCCGGTACCTCTCGCTCCATAGTAGACTTTCCAAAGCACTTAGCTACGCCTGTCTCTGCCCGTGGCGTCATTGATTTTTTCTCAGCGCCTGCGTGGCTTAGTCGTTACCGCCGCTCCATTCAGAGAGCACGTTATACAAATTTTTTTCTATACACATTTATATAATGCTTCCGTAACTTCGGCAAGTTCTCGATACATAATAGGCACCTGATATTATCGCATTGAAAGTGAAAATTCGAGCAAACCAATGAATTATACGGTTTTCGCCGTAAACGGGCCAAGATTAGTGTCGACGGAATCGGAGGATCATTTCACTGCAACACCAGCTCCGCCAGATATTGAGTCATGTCTCTGCCAAGGGAGTTTGTCTACAACAAGGTATACCGTGGGAATGTTCACTTTCAGTTCGCACTCCAGCTTTGGTTGACACTGAAATTATACATGTTTTTATTCGGGGATCGAACGCGAAGCCTTCGTTGTACAATTAAAACTACATAGCTACTCACAGAATACTCAGCGTGAAACAGTACTGTATTTCGTAGAGTGAGTGAGGATATCAGAGGCCCTTAAAATGTCGCTTAAGTGGCGTAAAAAGCCGGCGACACAACCAATGCTCGGATATGGCGTGGTTGTTCATGGGCGGCGGTGTTCTCTTACCATATAGGAGATCCACCTGCTCCGTTGTCAGCTATAGGAAAAAAAATTACGAGGTTTTCGAAAATTTAATTATATTTGTTAGAACATCCGTATCGCCTACATATTTATTTATATAACTGCGTTTTTAATGCCTTTTTTGGGCATTTTAAAAGAAAGTCACTCATTTGTAGACCAAGCTAAGAATGCCCACGGGAAGAGGACCGCTTATAAGAGCCTCCTTATCGTCCTAAAAAAGCAGCAGCTTGAAAAATGTCTCTGTTTGGAAAATTTATATTCAAATGTGCGCCACAATCCACGCTTTGGTTGTGTTGTCGATTTTTTAGGACGCTTTAAGAAGTTTATTTTTAAAGGCGACAGTTATCCTCACTCTGTGTCACGCTCGTCTTCTATGAGCCCGTGGTATTAGTTTGGAAGAGCTGGACTAACTAATGCGTCAGCATGGCTCTCCTACGGTTGACAGGCCCGCCCATTGACTGTTGCAAAGACCGAATAAATTATAAATCTGATAAAGCTGTTTCATTGTTGAAAAGATAGTAGTTTTGTTGAAATTCAGAAATTTTAACACATTAGGATCTTTGATGATTTAGTAATGTAGACAAATTATTGACATCTTTTATATTAGGACAAATATTGGGAATGTATTATTTTTGATGCGATTTATGTCTGTTCATCAAAGTAGCAGTTTGAGATGTTTTTTTTTAATTAGAAAATGTCTCAGAGCAATTTATGTAAATGCGATTAGGGGAAGCGTAGCGTGCCTTGGCTCTGGGCCTCGTGTATGAAATTGTTCGGAGGACCTTAGGAAGGGTAAAGATTTCTAATAAAAGAAAAAACTAATGTGTAGTTTTTTAAAAAAAATTTACAAACATTCAAATGATATGTGAAATAAAAAATGAGTAGATAACTTAAATAAATTTATTTAAAAAAATGAGTTATAAATTGTAATTAATACAATCTGAGACGTTTTATTTTTACGAAATACTTAAGATAAGCGCCTCTCCGCCCATGGACATCCGGAGCCCTTGTAAAGCTACGCGTGCTTTGCCGCCCTTTAAGAGCTGGCTACGCACACGTTTTATTTTTTGTTGACGTTGAAATGGCTGTTTCTAGTAAGTTTTTGATTTTAAAATGTCTCCAAGATTTGGTCTTTTTCTTATTATGACCACAATTTAATGTAGGTAGAATAGATAATTTAAAAAAAAAAATAAATAATTGAATATGTGGACATTTCTTAACAAAGGTGTGCCCTAAGTGGCGGAATATCTGTATCAATCGAACGAGATCCGTTTCGTTTGAGCAATATTTAGGGTTTTCCGCACATGCGCAGTTGCATTTGCTCGTGAGCGGAAGACGCTGGTGTTACATAAGTCTGGTGATTCACCCCGGCTTTGATAAACTACATACAGTATATAAAAATCTTTTTTCATGACGCCATCTCGACGTTTCTGTCCATAATAGTTAAATATGTCCTTTTAGTCCAAGTATTACTGACCTGGGAGAATCCTTTGATTAGATTTTTCTTTATTTCGGATTTATTACTTACGCAAGCGTCGCCTTGATATATTTGTAATAAATTGCATCAAAATTTGTTAATTATACTCTGTACTCTATATGTTTCTCTTCTGTTAGATGTTTCTTCTCTTTGAATATAGTTTATATTATTTCTCGATTCTCTGTAGTTATTTTTGTAAAAACCATTACCCGTGGGAAAGCCACGCTGAAGTATCTACTGTTTTTCGCTGAACGAGTGAGGATATCGGAGGCTCTTAAAAATGCGCGTAAGCGGTGTAAAAAGCCGTCTACACATCTAGCGCGGTTGTCCACGGGCGGTGTTCTCTTACCATATGACCCACCTGTTCCATAATTGTCCAATATACCATAAAAAATATATACAAAATTGCATTGCAATCGGTCTATTGGTTGTAAATATTTCAAGTCAAAAATATAACACCCCCCAACCCCCCATGGTGGGGAGGATAACCTTTTGTCGGGGGTCAATGGAATAGAGACAAAAGAAGTTCGATCTGTTCACGGAACTCTTTTCCTATTGGTATCTAGTTATTGATTTTAGTGACCTAGGTCAACTGGAATAGTCTATTGCAGCTAGTCTAGACGTTTTAGAACTTTTTCATTTTTAACCAATAGCGAAGAGGGCAGTGTAATGTCCCATAATATTTTTTTTAATTTTCGGGAAGAGTAAGATTTTTTTGGTATAGCGGACAACGAAGCAGGTGGGTCTCCTACATGGTAATAAAACATCGCCGCCCGTTGACAACTGCATTATAGTCAGCGTATTGGTTGTGTTTCCGACTTTTTATTCCACTTAATCGGCGTTTTTAAGGGCCTCCGATATCCTCACTCAGTCAGCGTAACACGTTCGATGTCCGCTATACCATAAAAACACAGTATGTAGGCAATAATATGTAAGCTATTGGTTAAAATGGTGTTAAAAGCCAATAAAATAAATTGTATAATATCGAATAACTTATGGACAAGTGAGCAGCTTGAAACATGCTATTTCAATGGCTTCTCAGCTATTCAGAATTTAAACCACATTGGTTCATCATGCGTCGTAAATCTTATATCTAAAACTCTCCTACATGTAACAAAAGTGATTTTTCCCTAAGAAAATTCATTTACACATCGTGGGAGAGCCATGTTGACGCATTAATTTGGCCGCCTCGTCCGAAGTGATGCCACGGGCGCACGGAATATCACCTTCGTAGCTAAATGGTTGTACAAGCATACCACGAAGTATCATGTTCGAATCCCGTTCCAAACAAAACAAATAATTTTATTTATAATTCATTCGGTTTTTACTATGGCCGGGTGACTGTTTTAACACTGTAGCACCCGTGGGAGAGCCATGCTGTCGCACTAATTGGGGCGGCTTGTATTGTTACTAATAGGCTTACCTTAGCAAGAAAAGGTATTTGTGCTGTGTTTCACTGAGTGACAGTAGACATCGGAGTTCCAAGAAATATAACGATGAATGGGCGTGGTTGCCTCTTATCATCTCGTACGTGCTCCGATTTTCAGTTTTTTATGACTATTTATTAAGGGTTCACCGCCCATAGACACCCTTCGTAGCTCTTGCAGGGCTGCGGGTGCGTCGCCGGGCTTGATTTGTTTCTTGACTCCTCTTAGATTTGAACCAGTTTCTAAGTGTATAAATACGTTCTAAAGAGTTTATGTTCCTATGTGAAATAAGGATTTTTGTCTTCCAGGAGTTATCCAAGCTGGAGGGCAGCTTCCTCGGCTCTTCCGCACCACCAACGTCGACAGCGCCGGTGTCCTGCTCCATCGACCTTCCAGGAGATGCCATTGCAGAGGTAGTTCTCTCACAGATACGCGGTCTCATCTCTGGACCATACATAAATACTTTTATTATTCTATAGCGGACAACAGAACAGGTGAATAGGTGAGTCTTCTATATGGTAAGAGAATACCGCCGCCTATGTACAACCGCGCCACAGTCCACGCATTGGTTGTGTTGCCGGCTTTTTAAGCCGCTTCAGAGGCACTTTTAAGGGCAATATCCTCACTCACTCTGCGAAGTACAATACAAGTACCGTTTTACGCTGAGTATTCTGTGAGCCCGTGGTACCACTTCGGACAAGCCGGCCCATTTAGTGCGTCAGCATATGATGTGGCATGGCTCTCCCATGAGTAAAAATATATGAATTAGCTTCGATTTTAAATATTTTTAGACAAATTTGTAAAGAAATAATGTAAAAAATAAAAAAAATAATGGAAGAAATAAATAATATTTTTAATTATTAAAATTCATACTATATTTGAGTACAGGTGAATTTAAAATTATTATTATGTTGATTGTCCAGGCGGTGCTCTCCCCGGAGGCAGCCGGGTCCATGCTCTCGATCCAGTCGGCGCCACCAGAGCAGAGCGACAGAATTGAGCAGAGGGAGCGACCTGTCAGCCTGCTCTTAGAACTGCCTTTGGCCTCTGTCAGTATACAGTATTTAATTTAATTTTTTTTGGTCTTCTATATGGGAGGAGATTACCGCCGTCCATGGAGAACCGCGCCACAGTCCGTGCATTGGTGGTTTTACCGTGTTTTTATATAATTTAAGGAACTTATATAGCGCAGGCCCTTAAAGATGACGCTTAAGTGGCGTAAAAAGCCGTCAACACAGCAAGCGGGGAGTGTGGCGGGGTTGGTGATGGGCGGCGGTGTTCTCTTACCATATAGGTGATCCATCTGCTGCGCATTGGTTGTGTTGCCGGCGATTTACGCCGATATCTTCACTCTGCGAAACACAGTACAAGTACCGTTTCACGCTGAGTTTTCTGGGAGCCCGTGGTATCACTTTGGATGAGCCGAAAAAATTAGTGCGTCAGCATATGCGTCAGCATGGCCTTGCCACGGGTGCGACAGTATTAAGCCCCGGCCACTGTCTAAGCGAACCGTTGTATTTGGATATTGCAGCAAGTAGGCGCATACCTTTCTGCCATGTCGCCCACGGAGCAGGAGGACGACTCTCTCCTCACACTCTCTTCCGTGACGGCACGACCGCTGCTCGCCGCCTCGAGAAAGCTGAGGCCTCACACCGAAAGTACCGAGTGAGTATCCGGTTCTAACGGTTTTACGCCCGGTCTTTCCGTTTAAAAGAAACCAATGCTACTTGACGATTCATAAACATCAGCCTATCAACTCCACTGCTGGACATAGGTCTCTCCCAAAGATGCCCACCTATTAAGATCTTGAGCGATCTGGATTCAGCGGTTGCCCGTGACCTGCATGAGATCGTCTTTCCATCGCGTGGTGGGAGGTCCCACTCTGCGTTTTCTGGTACACGGTCACCACTCGAGGTTCTTTCTTCCCCGGCTCAACTTGACGTTTAAATGATGCAATATAGAGAACTGTGTCGCGGTTGTTAATGGGCGGCGGTGTTCTCTTACCATATAGGAGACCCACCTGCTCCCAATATAAAAAAAATTATAAAGTCAAGTTTTAGAAACTTAACCAAACTCCACCACAAGAAGCTGAGCGCCCCCCATTCATACAAATGCAAAATAAAAAAGTTAATGTCACAAGAACATTAAAATAAGAATCGAAAAAGTGAAAAACAAAGAGAAAGGCACATATATCATCGACGCTGCACATCTTCATGAAGCTAATATTATTACGTTTCGTTAAAATTTTACCTTCATGAGGTCTTAAAGTTTTTTTATATTATAAATAGTTGATCCATGAGCGTTCTGGTTCCAGCACGTCACCACCAGATGGTGGGTACGGCTGGGTGGTCGTATTCGGCGCGTTCATGGTGCAGTTCTGGGTTGCTGGCCTCTTCAAGTCGTACGGGGTGCTGTATGTTGAGATCATGGAAACCTTCCCGGATTCTTCAGAGAGTGTGGCTTCCTGGATACCCGCTGCGCTTTCAACTTTATGCTTGGCTTTGGGTATGTCTTCTTACATCTTAGTCGCACTAAGTGGGCCGGCTCGCCGAAGTGATATCGGGCTCACAGAATACTCAACGTTAAACGGTACTTCTACTGTGTTCCGCTGAGTGTGTGAGGATATCGGAGGCCTTCGATAATGCCGCTAAAGTGGCGTAAAAAGCCGGAAAAACAACCTAAAATAAAATATTATATGAATTGAAAGTGTCGGCTCTTCGCCATCATTAACTGGTTTTGTCGACTCCTTGGCACTATGAACTGTCTCTCCGGGGGTCATTTCAAATAAAAGCTTCCGTGACGACATTACCCGTTACATTCTCGCAGCATTTTGGTACACGTTTAATATTTTGAAATGTACACCGAAACTGCGGTATTCCGATCTACTTAAAGTCGATAGTCAGGTATAAGTTTTAATAGGTTCTAATAATGAAATATCATAACTAATAATAAATAAAATATAAATAATAATAATAAAAAATAATGTAATTTATTCATATTTTAAATCAATTAAATTTAACATTAATATTCCATATTCCAACATCCCCGCCACCGAAACTCATTTAATAATAAACATTATATATGACTTTATAAAATTAAACAATTAATCTAAACGATATAAAATATGCAAAAACTATTTGTAAATAACATTTTAAATCGAATTAACTTATTGCATTTCTGAATGCTAATGAAACTTTGTACGAACATCGATGCCGAGTATTTTGAGTCGCCTGCGGCATCACTTCGGACTTGCCGGCGCTATTACTGCGTAAGCATGTACTTCAGCATGGCTCTCCCACGGATGGAAAAAAACCATGAAATATATTTTTTACTTCACAGCACCTCTATCGTCAGCTTTATGCGAAAAGTACTCATGTCGTCTGGTCGTGTTCATTGGTGGGCTGTTCTGCGCTACTGGTCTGGCTCTGTCCTTCTTCAGCAGTGGGTTACTGCATCTCCTACTCAGCTTCGGTGTTATGACTGGTAAGAATTAGTCCAATTATGGTGAAAATAATATTTTACTTGTGTGATTTTATAATTAACAGAGCCTCACCTAGAATGAGCGGTCCACCGCTCATGGGCACTCCCAGCCCCTGCTAGATTGCCAGCGAAAGGCGAACGTAGCATGAAGTTGAATGCTTTAGTCACAACAATACCAATAAGAATCGCGTCGAATTATATTAAAAACAAAAAAAAAATTAAATATTACATTTTTACTTTGTATTAATTTTCGACACTTTTAATATTTTAATAGCCATTAAATTGATTAAATTTATTAAATTGATTAAATTTCTAACATATCTTCTTTTTCTGTTCTTCCAAGTCTCGGAAATGTAATGTTTTAGATTTGTATAGATACGAACAAGACATAAAAATTCCTTTGCCAAAGAAGTTTCACTTCTGACATATGTTCGATGTATTAATTATTTATACAAAGGAGTAGGCTCATCCATGTAGATTCTAGGATAAGCGGTCCCATGGACCCCGTCAGTCGCTTCAGAGCGCGTGTGCGTTGCTGGCCTAAATTCTCCGTGTACCAATTGATTTCAGGGATCGGCGGCGGGCTATCTACCACGCCAGGCATCGTCATCGTATCGCAGTACTTCGACAAGCACAGGGCCATGGCGAATGGCATATGCGTCAGCGGCACAGCTGCCGGTAGCTTCGTTTTCCCCATGCTCATTGAGAAGCTGGTGGATTTGTATGGCCTGCATGGGACTGTCCTATTGCTGGGTTAGACTTGCATTTAAACATTATCTAAGAGGAATTTGACAACCACGTCTTAATATTTTTTTGTTGTAAAGCGAATAATGGAGCAGATGGGTGTCCTATTTAGTAAGAGAACGCCGCCAGCCATTATTAACCTCGCCACAGTCCGTTCCTACTGTGTTAGCGGCATTTTATGTCGATAAAGTTGTATAATTTCAAGGAAATTTCAATGCCTCCGATGTCCTAACACGCCCAGCGAAACACAGTAGAAGTACCGTATTAAGTACAATTACCGTTTCAGACTGAGTATACTGAATAAAAACTTTTCTTTTCATATTCTAAGAGTCACCTGGCCGAGTGGTACTGTAAGCCACGAACCAGATTCGAACCTCGGTGTAAATAGAATTTATAATAGTTTTGTATTGATACGAGAGGCCCTTGAAAATGTCGCTTTAGCGGCGTAAAAATCCAGCAACACAGCAATCGCAGACTGTGGCGCGGTGTTCCTTACCATACAGAAGACCTGCTTGCTCCGTTGTCTGCTATACCATTAAAAATTATTTATTTGTTCTAGAATCGACTTGAAAATTAATTTATCTTTAATAAATTGGTACTATTTAAAACTGGTTTAATAGTATTTTGGAAAAAGTATGACGTCAGTTTTAAATTTTCAGGTGGTGGTATGTTACACGTTTGTGTGGCAGCGACCCTCTACCGTCCGCCGCCTACCTTGAGATCTACCACCCCTGTCACCACCACCACCACTGAGAACACCACTCTACTGAATGATATACAGGACGGTAAGTGTACTTTTTTTAACGAGTCTAAAAGCATCTGGCAAAAGTTGTTTTGCCATATAAATGATGTAAATAAGACATATGATGCTTTGTTATGGTATAGCTGACAACGGACCTGGTGGGCCTCCGATATGGTAAGAGAACACCGCCGCCCATGGAGAACCGGGTCACAGTCCGCGCTTGCCGTGTTGAAATCTTTTTACGCCGCGCAAGCGGCATATAAAGGACCTCCAATATCCTCATTCATTCAGCGAAACAGTACAAGTACCGTTTCAAGTACAACTACAGCTTTACGCTGAGTATTCTAATAGTTTTGTATAGGTATTTTCAACAACTCAACGATATACCTGTAATCATTAAGGCAGCGGTTGTGAAAAAAATAATTCAATCGCTTTTCTTCAACCTACCTTACAAATTCGACTATCAAAAAAGCTATCAAAAATCTATAGACTATCACAAAAAAGCCTTTTTATTTTTATTTTTTTTTAATTTATTTATCTCGAGTTAATTATTTCAAAAACAACGCTGCCTTCTATCGGTGCAAGAATTATCAAGAACCGTTCAGTAGATCCAGAGATTACTCGTACAAAGTCACAAACAAATTTCACCTCTTTTTTATAAATATAAATGAAATAAAATAAAGCACTTTCTATGAAATACAAAGTTTTATTGTTATCACCTCAATGCTTGTTCCACTGAGTGTTTAGCGCCGCGCAACGCCACTCTGTTGAAGCAGCTGCCATCAGAGGTAGTTCCAAACCAAAACGATGTGATGACCTTCAAGAAAAGTGCGTTTAGTGTCCACGAGCCGTGGACTACTTATTAAGTATTACTCATCCTAGCTGAGCCTCCTGGTCGTTTTCCGCCATTTTCATAAAAATCTTTCCCAACAGGTAAAGCTCTGCCTTCGAAAGACAACAAGCTGCAGAACCTGTTTCAGCCCTCCAACGAGAATGAACTGACGCTGAACCAGAAGAACGCCCTGTTTAATGACGACAAACGAACCAACCTGCTGACCGAGATCGTTCATCCGAGCTTGATTGAGGTAATGCGACCTTAAAATCAATGTCAAAATTTTGTTTTTATTATTTACTATTTAATAATAAAGAAATCAAATGTTTATAATCTACATTATTATGGAAGGCAGGCTCTAAACAAAGTACTGGAGATAATGAGAGACTGGAACTGGTCGACTCCACAGCATTTCTGGGAATCACATTAGATTCTAATTTGCAGTGGGATCCTCATATTAATAATTTGGCGAATAGGCTTAGTTTGGCAGCATTTGTGGTAAGAAAAATCGTAAATTTAACAGAATACTCAGCGTGAAACGGTAGTTGTACTGTGTGAACACCCACGAGTTTGTTTAGCCAGTTCTTCTTAGTGGGCTTAGCTTGGAACCGCTGGTAGACTCATTTTGACGTTCTATAAGCTGCATTTTTGTATTTATGTTGTATAAAACAATTTCATTTAATTTCGTTGTATAAATCTTTCAGGTGGCACGCCCTCTGCCGTGTCAAATGTCAGACTCGGAAGATTCAGAAGGCATGGACGTACTGGGCGTAGTTGGTATGTTTTTTACACGAGAAACTCAATTGCTCTTTTTCTCTGTGTAACAGAGCAGTGTGTGGTTCTTGCTGTCTATGATTCCATCTTCCGCTGGAGGCCTATGTCCAGCAGTGCACTTAAATGGGCTGATGATGATGATGATTGCATTACTCTTTTACTCTGTTTAACAGAGCAATGTGTGGTTCTTGCTGTCTATGGTCTTGTGATTGAGTTAAAATTTTTAAAAAATTGAAAGTGGTTTATCTATTAATTTCTTAAAAAATTAGG
>DWCF01002284.1:0-24817 GCA_018230265.1 Delias oraia | reverse complement strand
CGCGCGCGCCTTTGGCGCCTTCGGGCAGCCGCGATAATTAGCGGAGTGGCCGCTTTGCCCGCAGAGCACGCACGCCGGCGGCTCCGCGCATTCCGAGGTACGCGTGCATTCCGCCGTGCCGTGAGGCCCGAGGCACTTTACGCACCTGGCCTTCGCGAAGCAGTTTTGGGCCGCGTGCCCATAAAGCTGGAAGCGGTGGCACTGCCTGATAAAATTATACTTGTGGGGAGTCTCTATCCTCGGACCGGATAGCTTACAGCACTCCCTGAGATTGAAAATTCTCTTCCCCTCAAGAGAGAGGTCGAGTTTGGCTAGAACCATATCGTATGGTTCGTGTATCCCGAACCTACGGTGCATACGATAGACTTCCCGAAGCGGGAAGCCTAGACTTTTTATGTCGTTTTCGATATCTTCTATCTTTATCTCCCTGGGGATGCCCTTGATGACGACCCTAAGGGGGCGCTCCTCAGGGAGGGAGAAAGTGTGATCTTTAAACCCGTTGGCCCGAAGGTGAACGGTGACGAATCGGTGGTCGTCCGGTCGGAAGAGATGAACCACAATGTTGTCGCGGAGGGCTTTGCCTTTGTATTGAATGGACTTTTCGTCCAGAAATTTAGCGAGTGCGGGCCACTCGCTCCTGTTCCTGACGTAAATAGCCGGAGTTCTTGCCGCGCTTTTGTTTGGTGCCAGCTCTGGCGTCAAGATTGAGTGGGTGGGGGGTTGGCGGGGAGAGGGGCGGGGTCGCCACTCGAGAACCTTTCTTCCCCATCGGTTGTCGGTTCGACGAGCGATGTGGCCAGCCCATTGGTTACTTTGGTTGGTTGGTTACTAATGTTGGTTACTTTGGTTCGGCTGCAGATATCCTCAGTTTTGATTTTATCTCGAAGCGAGACTCCGAGCATTGCCTTCTCCACATGTATAATAATAATTAATATAAATAAATTATTTATAATAAATAAATGTACTTATATTTCTTGATTTACATTCTTTTGTTTTGTACGTATTTTGTAATAAATAATATATTCTGACGTATTTCTGATAACCTCATATTAGTTCATTTTCATTATTTATGGTATAGCGGAAAACGGATCTGGTGGGTCTCCTATACGGTAAGAGAACACCTCTGCCCATAGACAACTACACCAAAATCCGCGCAATAGTTATATTGCCGGCTTTTTACCCCGCTTAAGCGGCAAAATTTCTAAGACTAAGGTTTAACAGCCGGCAACACAACCAAAGGACAAATTGCTTAGCATCAGGGACCTTTGTCCACTATCCTATTAAACTACTACAAAATAATGGAGATCCACTAAGTTTAGCTTGCCATTTAATAGGCTAATATGTGTTTGCCCATGGGCAGCGGTAGTCTCTTAACGTTGCGTTGTGCGCTATTTAATAAAAAAAATCACATGTATACCTGTAGACTGGTCCAGTGTAGATTTCCGTTCAATGTTTTCATCTCGGCCTACAATGTGTAACTCGATAAATATAACATTGTAGTCAATAACAAATATAAAATATTGTTTCCCTTAGAGATTGTTTTATAATGAACGGGTGCGTTGCCGCCCTTTATGGGATAGGTCTTATATATATATCTTGTAGAATACTATGCCATTCTAGTAGAAAAAACTACTGATACATAACATATAAAAACTCTGGAGAGCCGCGTAGCTAAATAGTTTTATAAGTTTACCATGAAGCCATAAGTATCAGGTTCGAATTCCGGTTCAGACAAATTATAATTTATTCAGTCTCTGGTAGGGCTTGACAGTGGCCAAGCGAGTGTCTTAATACTCGCACTCGTGGGAGAGCCATGCTGAAGCAAGTGCTGACGCACTAATTGTGCCGAAGTGATGCTACGGGCTCACAGTATACTCAGCGTGAAATGGTAGTTTTAATTGTAACTGTACTTTTACTATGTTTCACTGAGTGAGTGAGGATATGGGAGGTGCATAAAATGCCGACTAAGCGTCGTTAATCGCCGCCGACACAACCAATGCGCAGACTATGGCGCGGTTGTCCATAGACGGCGCTTCTCTTACCATATAGGAGACCCGCCTGCTCCATTATCCGCTATACAGTAAAAAAATCTAATTTCTATACTACTGTGAGGCAATAAAAATAAATATTGTGTACCATGTATTTTCTGAATTTGATTCCTTAATGGATTTAGAAAAAGCCGCATTGGATGGCTTTCACGTATGAAGCCATGTCTCGTCATATCAATAGAAGCGGTTTCCTTTCCACATACCCTTTGTAGAAAAATCCTCGTTCCCACTGGCATTTGTGCTACGGAACGTGTCGTTTTGGAAGAATTATTTGTTTTTACACTCATATTTCTTTTCAATTTATAGTGTTAAAATTTTTTGACATCTTTGTTTACGGTCACAATTTTGCCATAATCCGTACAATGCCAACAAAAGCTACAATTCTAACGACGGAGAATCAAATGAAAATATGGCCGGTTTACAAAGGGAGACATTTTGAAACTTAAATTTTGACCAAATGATTTATCAAAGCCAAACAATAGTTTTTAGACCTTATATGACCTTATATTTATTCAGGTCCGCTTTTATTTATAATAGCACATTCATAGACATAATATATACAGACAACACAATATAATTTACAGATAATAGTCTGTTCATTTATGAAAAATAAATATTTTTTACTATTGATACTCTAAGCAACAAAATATTAAAGCTACTCTAAGCAACAATTTATAACCATGAAGCGGGAGGTATCTGGTTGGAATCCCGGTCCGGACAATTTTTTATTCGGTCTCTGGATAGACTTCACAGTAGCCGGGCGAGTATCTTAATATTATCGCACCCGTGCGATAGCCATGCTGACGCACTAATAGTGCCGTCTCGATCGAAGTGATACCACGGGCTCTAAGAACATTCAGCCTGAAACAGTACTTGTACTGTGTTACGAAGAGTAAGGATATCGAAGTCTCTAAAAAAATACAGTTTGAGCGGCCTAAAAAGCAGGCAACACAACCAATGGGCGGAATGTGGAACGGTTGGTTTTCTCTTACCGCATAGGAGACCCACCTGCTCTGTTGTCCGCTATAGAATAAAAAACTTGAAATGGTACCTCTACTGTACCTATATGCATAAAAAATTTCATAACAATCCCAAACCGTTACGGAGGAGTATGGGAACACTGACACGAGAATTTTATATATTAGATAAATAGATTTTTCAACGATATAGTGAAACAATTAACAGAATAAAACAATAGAGAAACCAAATTACATTTTTATTAAAATTTTGACTTATATATATATATATATATTTATATATTACAATAAGATAATTTCTTAAACTCACAATGATAAGTTTTCTAGTATACTAACTAAACAAAAGCCATGTCTGCTCTTCAGTTGTTCATTCTGTAACTTCATACAGGTCCCAGATTCAAAACCTATCGTGATAAGAGAAAACTTAGATATAGAATTGTAATAAATCATTTAATATTGAGAATATAGTCGTTTTAATTAAGCTTTACAAGTTATTGATCACACAAAATACGTAGACATTGAATTACATAAACCAGTTAAATTTTAATGTAATATAAATTATTCTTAATATCTATTTGAATATTAAACTAGAGTTTTCCTTCATAAATTTAATGATATATTTGAAAAATGTTCACTAAACAATCACCATTACCAATTATTATTGCTTTATATGAAATAACATTATATTTGTATAGTCAACTTCTACGATTCATTAGATTATTCATTCATACAATGCTAGCAAAACATCTTCAGAAAGAGAGAGATATATATATATATATATATATATATACATAGCTGGGCATACTTAACTCGTTAATCCGTTGATCGCTAATTAACGAAGTTAAAATTTTGATTAACGGATTAACTTTTAAGTTAATTTGAAAATTTTAACGGATAAATTCACTTCCGTTAATATGCAAAAAGTCCGTTAATCGTTAATGTTAAAAAAATATGAAGTGTATGGATCTAGCAAAATTGCACAACTTTAGGCAATGCCCTATTAAATGGCATAAAGAAAACGTTTGGAGCACGCCTGAATGGTGAACAATGCCTACTTGCCGCGGCAGTTCACCCCAAAGTTCCGTTGATATGGTTGGAAACGTATGACAGCAATAAAGTATGAGTAGACTAGCAGTAAAGGATGCAGTAAAAAAGTGCATGGAAAAGTTAGAAGATGACTTACGTCAAGAAGCAGTGTAAAATTCTAAAGACAGAGATAGTTTAAATGGCGGTGTCGAGCAATGCGAGTAACTAAACAAGACAACAAAAAAGATGATGACGAGGTCTACCTCGTTTTCAATTCTGTGACTCACTCTATAGAAAAACCAAAAAACCCCAACTATTTAAAGAGTAAGACGCAGTGTCGTTAAAATATGGCTGGACATGAAAAAGATTCATTCAACGATGCTGCATTCGTCGGGGAACACATTTACATTAAATACAAAACTGCTATACCCTCGAGCACTAAACAGTAATTTAATAAGTGCACTAATGCAACTATAAATATAACGGATTAACTTTAACTTGCGTTAACTCTATCGAATTTTAATGGATTAACGAAGTTAGTTATTTCATTAATCGTGCCCAGCTATGAGTATTTATATATATAAACTTATGGATATTATAAATTCATACTTTCAAAAATAATGCTCTTAAACTCTATAGAATTAAATCTTTGCTCAACTTAGTCCAATTTATACAGTTCGCAGTATTATAGTATATAATAGTTTTTTCAAATAACACTACATTATTCTGTATGGTGAATTTTTAAGAAACACATATTGTCAAAGTAAATTTAACAATCTACACACATGCATTTAATATAGTATATAAGTGATTGAAAAAATTGCTTTAAAAATTTTGGCAGTGAACCCCTAGTAATGGATTTAATTTTACAATATCTTTTATACATTGACATTATGTCAAAAACTTTTCTGCATTTATTAGTAAATATTTCTAATTGTGTATTTAAAAATTATCATAAGCATGTTGTATTGTATATGGCAATAACTATGAGATTGAAAGTCCATACCACATAATAATCACACAAAATAATGTGGTTTCTTTGCTATTATGCCATACTCTTGTAATGCTGGCACTAAATCTTCCATGGTCATAACATATTTCTTTTCTTTTGGGCCTTTTTGATTTTTGCTCATCGTAACTTGGCTGGATGTCCTCATTTTGCAATGCTGAAGGGCATCATTTGCAATATCCGATAGAAACTTTTGTGCTGCCAAAGCTATGAGACGGATTAGCCTGTAATATTATTAAACATTTTAATATTGAAAACTATTTCACATAACAAATATTTAATTAATTTTAAAATAATACTCGTGTGGTCCAAGCATGTTTTGCAGTGACATTTTATCAGTTAGGTTAGGATTCATAACACAAACAATCTCAACTTTTTGTGCTCAATCAATACATTTTTTAACATAAAATTTTACTAAATTATACCCAAAAAACCTGAAGTTTTGTTAAATTGTTAACATTAGTTTTATAATGATTGTTTTAATTGTAAATTGCTATACCTAGTATATCTGACAATCACAAAGACAATCTTATTTATGTGTATAAAAATACATTATATAAACCCACCTTGGGTCTTGCGACTCGAAGCCCGATGTATTCAAGTAATATGCAACAACAGAATCTGGAATTGAAGGTGTGTAATTCTCTAGTTGTAAAAGAAAATCACTCAACGCATGACCAACACCGCCATCATCATCGCCGACAGATGGAGAGTTCATACGGCTCATTTGCATGCTGTTAAATTAAATAATGATGTTTAAAACCTTTGAAATGCTTTATAAAGATAAAATTGAATAAATGGTATCACGTACCCTTTTCTATACACGAAGAATAGACAATTTAGTAAACATTAAACGACATGAAAGATTTTATCTATACTTTGTTGATGCACAGAAGTTAGTAATTTACGTTCTTGCATGTCACGAAGTATTTTTGAAAAAAGAAGATTACCTATTTAATAATCTCTAATGTCTAAATTAAGATTGAAAGATTTCTATATTACCTTATTTAATTTCAGTATTAACAATCATGTTATCAATATTCATATTATAATGCTATATAAAAATGATTATTAAGACAAAAATTCATATTTAGGTACAATAGACTTAGATCTTTTTTTTCTTTAAAGTAGCTTCTATCATATCATTTAAATAGAATAATATTAAACTACAAGTACTAAAAAAACATGTTAAGGTTTGTACTGTGTACTAACGAAACGTTATCCCGGTCAATGTTACTATGTTAAAAAATACATTTAAGAATGAGGAACGATAATAGAACTTTGATGAAATTATTTTATAGAAATTTATTCATATATTGTATTATTTACTTTAGAAAGCTCAGTTTTGTTTATAATTTTAGTTAAAATAATGATATTATATGAAATTTTATATCACAAATTATTGTATTGGGTTATTATTTCATTAAGTTTTATTATTTGATTAATTTTAACCTTGTTAAAGCTAAATCATAATATTTCAGTTATTTATTAATGTTTTTAAAATAATCAATTTTTATATTAGTAGCGTTAGGTAAGTGTTAATTAATAACGGTAAGTTTTATTATTATCTGGCAACATCGACCTCGTGGTCGTTTGCCATTAGGTTGGCAACTCTACCCCTTCCTTCCTTCTTTTGCGCCGCTCCACAAGGCAGAACAGCGAGAGAACGTGATCGATCGAATTTCAAAAAAGGCACTCACCTACCCTTGTGCTTCCCGAGATCACGAAATTACTCTATATCTCCTGATTAAAGTATCGGGAGTTAGTGTTTCGTGATTTAAACCTGAAAAGTGTGAGTTGAAGACTCTACGCCCTCAAGGCCTATTACCTAACTAACCACATTGAAGCAAAATGTCAGGCAAGGGTTTAGCTGATCCGGTCGAGTTCGCGAAAGATTTCATCGCCGGTGGTGTGTCAGCCGCCGTCTCGAAAACAGCCGTAGCTCCAATTGAGCGTGTGAAGCTGCTTCTGCAAGTACAGCATGTCTCCAAGCAAATCGCCGAAGATCAGCGCTACAAAGGTATTGTAGACGCTTTCGTCCGTATCCCCAAAGAGCAGGGACCGCTCTCATTCTGGCGTGGTAACCTTGCCAACGTCATCAGGTACTTCCCAACTCAGGCCCTCAACTTCGCTTTCAAGGACAAGTACAAGCAAGTGTTCCTGGGTGGTGTCGACAAGCACACCCAATTCTGGCGTTACTTCGCTGGTAACTTGGCCTCTGGAGGTGCCGCTGGTGCTACATCTCTTTGTTTCGTTTACCCACTCGACTTCGCCCGTACCCGTCTAGCCGCCGATGTCGGCAAAGGTGAAGGCCAACGTGAATTCAGCGGTCTCGGAAACTGTCTCTCCAAAATCTTCAAATCTGATGGACTCATCGGTCTCTACAGAGGATTCGGTGTATCCGTACAGGGTATTATTATCTACCGTGCCTCCTACTTCGGATTCTACGACACAGCCCGTGGTATGTTGCCTGACCCCAAGAACACACCCATCGTTATCAGCTGGGCTATTGCTCAAACTGTCACAACCGTTGCTGGTATCATTTCTTATCCCTTCGATACCGTACGTAGGCGTATGATGATGCAGTCTGGCCGTGCCAAGGCTGACATTCTATACAAGAACACACTCCACTGCTGGGCAACCATCGCTAAGACTGAAGGCACTGGTGCCTTCTTCAAGGGAGCTTTCTCAAACGTACTCAGAGGCACAGGTGGTGCATTTGTACTGGTCTTATATGATGAAATCAAGAAACTCCTTTAAATAATGTAAGATTGTTACCATTGTGATTGACATCGCTACAATAGCCACACCTTAAAATCATGTATTATTAGATCAAAAATGCATCCTAGTAACTTATTTTTAGTTAAATAAAGTGTTATACAATGATTCCAGTTTGTAATTGTTTCATTGAAAAAAATCGTGTTGCATAACTTCTGTCAGCTATTTTAACAGTAGCAGTATTTATTACAGTTAAATTCGAATGTTTCATTCATCTGCCAGTTGTTATGTAACCCCATTCCATTCTGATAGATGGCCGCCCGGCCAAGGTTTCAGTCTAGTTTAAAACATTGTTCAGTGACCTAGTTATGTAACAGGCAGCTTAACCTAATGTGTGTAATGAGAAGCATTATTTAATGTGTAAATCTTGTGATAAGCTGTTATGTAACAAGCTTTGTATGTATGTGTAGTCCACATTAATTGTTAAATCATTCAAATCAGTAGGTAACACATTATGTATGTTCTTGGTAGGTGTGGACTTCAAACATCATTTTGTCCTCGGGTGTGAGTTTTTTTAAAGAAAAATTCATGCATTGAGTGAATAAATTAAAAAATTAATAATTATTCTTTTATTGTAATCTACTAATTACATAGCTTCTTCCTTATACATACTTTTTTCAGAAATTGGATAAAAAATCCTAAAACATGACTACCAATATATCCATTTAGTTAAAAATCTAATATATTTAGGACCACTCGGATACCACACCTTAGCAGTTACTATCTAAATAATAAAACCACAATATGTAGGTGTCAACTTAGCAATTTACATAATTTAAGATATTTCAAGTTTTATCCAATCAGATTCTGGTTACATTTCTAAGGTTAGTTATGAAACATAATTCCTTATACCAGTAGTATACATTAAGTAGATTAGTTATCAAAGTAATACTGGAATTTGAATAATTTTATTACTTTGAAGATAATAAATATACCCCTTTATCTTTGAGAAATTAAATCCTTTTAGACTTTATTCTTCTAATGAATAGTAGAGCTAATTTAGTAAGTAGGTTTTCAGTTTAATTCTCACAGTTCATAGTACAATGAACTCCTTACATAAGAAACAAAATGGCGGTGCTGTCAAAATTTATTGACCTTAGGACGTGACGTCACAAGATGAGGTAAGCGACGCAGCGTCGTCTGCAGCGATGACGTACTAATACGTTGCGTAAAAGGAGTAAATTAATTTTGTACTGCAACCTTTATCAAAACTCGTAAGAAATATAATTTTATTTGTTATTTTTTAGTGTTTTCAGGGACTGTTTAGTTTTTTTAATTTAGTTTAAGTATGGTTAAAATTAAGTGGCATTCCACATTGATGGGCTAATGGGGTGAAATGTGGGGGAAAAGTGTTAGAGTGGAGCCTATGGTCCAGCAAGCGCAGCGTTGGACGTCCACACACATGGCGGACAGATGACCTAATAAAGGTCGCCTGAGATAGGTATGAATGGAGGTCCACCAGTGGATGTCCTACGACTAAAATGATGATAATTCTGCGAGCTCCGACCGTCTTAAGCCACTATGGTTTAATATAATGCTTCAGCATTACTGTTACGAGTAATTTTATAATTAAATATAAAAAATTAGGAGAATTATTAAGAGTTGATAGTTTTGTTTTAACATTTAAGTTAGCGTAATTTAGTAATAGAAAACTTAATTTCCTTTTATAAAACCTAAAGAAGAGACCAATTGCACGTGTATTTTTTTCCTATATTTGTTTCACTCATATCTTCGTTTTGGACCGATGTTTATAAATGAGATATCGAAACGAATAGATGCAAAATGGTGTAAATTTTATCTATATTTTAATGGTGTTTTTTTGAGAATACGGATGTTTTTAAAATTTTATTCGCTGATCGTTAAATTTAACGGGACTGTGTATTAAATTAGGACATCAAATAATGTATCCTTCTTGCCAATTTTTCTGTAACTGTTGGTCAGACTGGCCTTTACACAAAAACACGGGCGGGGTTTTGCCAAATTATGTTTTGCAATGCAGTATTAAAATTCAAATGTACAGGACCATGTTTATTGAAGCTTAAAAATAAAATAAAGTATTAAGTAATGAAGTCAATGTTTATAATGGAGATATATAATTTATAATATTATATTTGGAGGGTGGGCAGCAGCGCCCTTTTAAGTACAGCAGACGTTCTGCAATCACCAACCCGCCTGCCAAGCGTGGTGATTATGGCAAAATAACCCCCCTTGTTGGGGGAGACTTATATGTCCAGCAGTGGACTTGATAGGCTGATGATGATGATAAGTATCTACAAATTTATAAAGCTTGGGGATATCTTTATATACACAATTATATAATTACTTGTAGTACTAAAGCGTTTCTTTTCTTTTTCATTAATAAAATAATAGTTTGAAAACATTGATTTTTTAAATTAATGATTAAGACTGGACAATTGCTATATGAATAGATCACTTACATCAACGTTCAAGCAATTTATTGAGTATACTTAGTAACGAAGTAATTTGGATCATGTTTAGGATAAACCAGTGCATACCGGTGAAAACTGACATATAATTGCAATCAAGTTCTGACCTGTTTGCCAATGGTTAAATTATGTATGATTTTCTTTGATGTTTTTTTATGATATATATATGCTGACAACGGAGCAGGTGGATCTCCTATATGGTAGGAGAACACCGCCGCTCATGAAAAACCGCGCCACAGTCCGCGCATTGGTTGTGTTGGCGGCTTTTTATGCCGCTTAAGCGGAACTTTTAAGGGCCTCCAATATCCTCACTCACTCTGCGAAACACAGTACAAGTACCGATTCACGCTGAGTATTCTGTGGGCCCGTTGTATCACTGCGGATGAACCGGCCCAATAAGTGCATCAGCATGACTCACCCACGGGTGCAAAACCTCTGTATAAACGTTATAGAAACAAAAACTACTCAACGGATTTTAACAAAACTTGGTACATACTTAGAATTATTTTTCATATTCCTAAGTGTTCATCAATGATTGTAGCGACAATAATTAGGAGCAGAGCAGCGAAGGGAAATTGATCATTTGACCCGGTAGGTTGCGTCCCGGGACGTCTGCCGAGACCATTAATGATAAATAAAGTTATATGCGGAGGTTTTATATCGAGATTTTTATTTATTACGATTAAGAAAAGTTGTAGAACTAATATAGAAAATACTTATCAAACTTTAAAATCATTATATACGCGCTAATGTATGTTAAGAAAATATATACATTTGATATTTTTATTATATCTTCTTGGTAAAGCAAAGTAAAAAAATGTGACATAAAAAAATACGTATTTTTTGTGACAGTGTAAATATTGATAAAATTAATAAAATATTATTAAAGAGATTATAAATTTAAATAAGTAACTATAATCGTTTATCTATTTTTAGGTGAGTTGTGTTGTCTGATTGTATTATATATAACTTGTAAATAAATATTTTACATTTGCTACATTAAAAATCTTAAGAGCAACATTTTGCCGTATTTTATTTAATTTACCATCTGTAAGAAAATTGGTCTTATATAATACTAAATATATGTAGTATCGGAAATGGTGGTGTTTGATACTACTGAAGGGATATAAATTAAATGAGGCACAGTTCGGGTGATAAGTATATTTCCATTTTTACAAAATAATATTTTGTACTACAACCACGCTATCGCATCCCGAACGAGCTCTCAATTCAGCTTCGTTGGCGTCGCGTCGAGAACTCTTTGTTACATTCGCTTGGGCGAGAGCTCCCGCCTTGTTTCTACCTGAATTCAAATTCTTCTCCGAAATTCGCACCGGAAATGCTCTCACAAAAACTTGACTATTCTATCGACATCTGCTAGTTTCTAAACGTACCCTAAAATACATTGTTTATTAAGAACAAAAGCGCCTAACTATTTACGAATACAACATGTTTCGGATTCTGCATATATATAATTGAATTTATAAATAATAGGATAACATTGATAAGTACAGAGCTAGGGTCATGACCTACGGGCTCAGCCATCTATTGATCAGCGCTGCCAACCGTCTGCCGCATACTTACGTAACGACCAAAGAGTATTTGAGCAAGGAGGTTATACATAGACAATTCCTTTTTGGCAAGGGATTTGATAAGTTCGTTGTGTACCATTTCGAGCCAAATTTTACATTGCCAACCAATCGCTACTTGATTTAATCTGTATATAGACATATTTAAAACTAAATTAATACTAAAATATATAAAGTATTGTGTCCTATAAAAACATATCTCGAAATATATGTTTATATCCATGGGACCACCATGTTGAAACATGCTGACGCAATAATCGCGCTGAATATCCAAAGTGATATCACGGGCTCATAGAATACTCAGCGTGAAATAATAGTTGTACTTGAAACTGTGCTTCTACTATGTTTCATTGAGCGAATGATGATATCGGAGGCCCGTAAAAATACAGCTTAAGAGGCGTAAAAAGCCAGCAACAGCGCGGACAGTGGCGCGGTTGGGTATGACGGCGGCTATACCAATTAAAAAATACCTTTAGAATGACTGGCCATGATAAGAAAAATATTTGTGTATACTTATCACTTATATATATATATATATATACTTGTCTCTTACCAAAAAAAAGTTAAGTAAATTTGAAATTTGATGAACAACTCTGCTTTGGTTTTGTAGTCGGCTCTTTACGCCGTGTAAGCGGCAAACTAAGCTTTGTAAACCTAGTAAGAGTAACAATTCAAGCTGTTATTCTATGACCCCGAAGTATTTCAGACGAACCAGCGCAATTACTGCGTCTGCGTGGCTCTTTCATGATGAAGTTTGTTTTAATAATATATACCTACCTAGCAACTGTCAAATCGTACACGATTTATAAATCAAATAATAAACTAACTGAGCCGGCTAGTCCGAATTCAAACCACGGGCTCACAGAATACACAGCGTGAAATGATACTTGTTCTGTGTTTCGCTGAGTGAGTGAGGATATCGGAGGCACTTAAAAGTGCCGCTTAAGCGGTGTATTAACCGGCAACACAACCAATGCGCGGACACTGGCGCGGTTGTTCATGGGCGTCGGTGTTCTCGTACCATGTAAGAGGGTTACCTGCTCCGTTAGCCGGTATAGAAAATAAAATAATCTATTCAGGTATCTAAGCCCGGTACCTACAGCATTTCACAGGACCGACAGCCTCACAAAACATTCTGAATGAATATTATTTTATTTATCATTTTATTGCATGTATTTTCTTTATAATTGTTCTTCTGCCGCAGGACACCTTCAAACCCTTAGTGTTGCCCAAATGCAAGACCAAGACCAAGACCGCCTAATTTTAGCAGGAGCATGACTGACCGTGTAAGACTTGAGCAAGAACAAGACTGAGCCTGTAAGACTTGAGCAAGAACAAGACTGAGCCTGCGAGACTCGCGCGTTTTGCAGTTATTTTTTTTGACAGTGATTCTTGGAATTTCTCATTAAATCTTTTGACATTTATAAATCTGGTTGGTCTTTACTATGGCTATGCTATTTCAACCTCAAAACGTCCTATTCTGATAGTTTTTTCTAAGATCTGAAGTAAACTTTAATAAATATCAATAGTCTTATAGGTAATTTCAAGATTTGCAAGACTCCTGCTGCAAGACCAAGACCAAGACTGGCAGCGCAATACCAAGACCAATACCAGGTGTATTGGCGCAAGACCAAGACTAAGCTAAATCTTGAATTGAGCAACACTACAACCCCTGCAGTACCCCGGGTGCGTTTCCGGCCTTTAAAATAGATATCAAATTTAATAATAATAAAATATATCCATATTTGTTATGAAAACTCTGCAGGCAGTTGATTCCACAGAATGGTGGTGCGCAATACAAAATGCCTTAAAAATATACTACATTGCCTTATATGGTTTCATAATCATTGCAGCCGTAAGAAGTCCACTGCTGGACATAGGCCTCCCTCTTGGACTTCCATGAATACCTGTCATCTATCCACCTTGTAGATGGACGTCCCAAGCTGCATTTGCCTAATATGGTGTAATAATAGATAATTTTATGAAAATTACACTCAGTTATCGTTTTAGAATCTGCTAAAGTGTGGTCAGGCGCAAGTTTATGCGTATCACGTGCCACTTATCACAATTTACGTGCAACGATAAAGAAATTCCTTATGAAATCATAATATTCTAATAGCTATAAATAATTATTAAAATAAAACTTTTAATGAATAAAAAATTATTATTTCCTCTCGAAAAGGTACAACTTTTCTTTAAATTGATACGCTGACAAATTTCTCAAAACATGCCGAGACCATTGAGAGTGTCAGCTAGGGTCGAAACCTGTATGAGAAAATACAGCCTTCCTATTCACAAATCCAAACCACGGATTTATTCATTTTCATCATCATTTCAGCGGCAGACGTCCACTGCTGGACATAGGCCTTCCCCTTGGACCTCTATGCATACCTGTCGGAGGCTACCCGCATCTAGCGACTTTTACAAGGTCGTCTGTCCATCTTGTGTGTGGACGTCCCACGCTGCGCTTGCCGGTCCGTGGACTCTATTCTAACACTTTTCGCCCGTATCGGCCTTCAAAAAGTAAATTTTACATAAGCGCTTTAAAAAAATGCATTAGTATTTTTTTAAAGCGGATAACGGAACAAGTGGGTCTCCTATATGGTAAGAGAACACCGCCACCCATGATCAGCGTCAGATTGCAATCTGCAAGACTTGCAAGACCAAGACTGAATTTGGCCAACACATGTCTGTACAGAAAGATTGTCGATTGTTTTTTTTTAGCTACTATATTTAGCATTAATGAAGTATAAATAAATACTCGTGATTATTTACTAGAACTTCCCTCCCTCTTGCCATATTTCGTGAGCGTCGTCAAACCCACCTCCCTCCCCTTCCAAGTCTTACGCAATGGACGGCATGTCTAGCTACTTAGTATCATTGTCCGCAAACCTTAAGTTTTAAATAAAACTAGAGTTATAAATAAAACTTGAAAAATTAGCCGTAAAATTACCCGTGAGAGAGCCATGCTGAAGCATATGCTGACGCACAAATTGGGCCGACTCGTCTGAAGTGATACCACGGGTTCATAGAATACTCAGCGTGAAATGATACTTGTACTGTGTTTCGCAGAGTGAGTGAGGATATCGGAGGCCGTTGAGTAGAGGCGGTTGTTCATGGGCGTCGGTGTTCTCTTACCATATAGAAGACCTACCTGCTCCGTTGTCTGCTATAATATAAAAAAAGTGATAAGAGATAAGATAACTTAATATTGCGTCTGAGTTCTGTTTTTTATGGTAGCGGACAACTTAGCAGGTACTAACCTATGGGAAACCGCGCCACAGTCAGTATTGGTTATGTTGCCGGCTTTTTACGTCGCTTAAGCGGCGATTTTAAGGAACTCCAATATCCTCACATACTTAGCGAAACAGAGCAGAAGTACCGTCTCAAGTACAACTACCGGTTCACTCTGAATTATCTTAGTTGCTTTAAAGACAATCTTTAATTAAAATTATTTCGACGTATTCCTTACGTAAATGTTATCTCATGTGATAAGAGATAAGACAGTTTGACCTTGCGTCTGAGTTGTTGTCAAGCAATTCCTAGCCTACTTCCAGCTATAAAGAGTAGGAGTAGATTTTGGTTTCCTCTGCATTATCTCCTCGTATTTATCACGGGAAATAATCTGAACAGCTGTTTGGATTAATACCTGCAGCTGAATCATCATCGAACATCGGGACAGAGTATCATTTCAATCGTATCATCTCAATGCCGTTCCACAACTGAGCATTTTTTAAAGCATTTTGTCACACAACAGCCACACAAGATGACTGTGTGGAATCAGATGTCTGCTACTATATTTTCCAACAAATATGACAAAAGGACCTTCAAAAAAAGAACGTACCTTATTCCTAAGAGGACATCGCATGCCAGCAACACAACCAAAACGAGGATTGCGCCGCACCTTATGCGTTCCTTAAAAAGATACCCATCTGCCTAACCATATACAGTTATGTTGTTTTTTTTATGGTATAGCGGACAACGTAGCGGGTGGATCTTCTATATGGTAAGAGAATACTACCGCCAAGGACAACCGCGCTATACCGCGCATTGGTTGTGTTGCCGGTTTTTTATCTCCGATATCCTCACTCAGTCAGCTAAACACAGTATAGGTACCGTGTCAAGTACAACTAACGAGCCGGCCGTATAAGTGCGTTATCATATGCTTCAGCGAGGCTCTCTCACGGGTGCGACACTATTAAGACTCTCGTCTAGCCACTATCAAGTATTTCAGAGACCGAATAAATTATAAATTAAATTACAATTGTCCGGACCGGGATTCGAACCGGATATCTCGCTTCATGGTACTTTTAAAATCATTTAGCTGCGAGACTCTCAGATTTATTTTTTTAATTTTTGTATTTCAGCGTTCCTCAACCCAATCCACCCACAGTCCATGGCAGGTAATTGGAATTTATACTTAATTAAATGCACAGAAACTCAAAGCTTACAGATTAATGTCAAAACTGTCAAAGATAAATACAATACGACTTGGGGACCGTCAAGAAAAGACCGTACACTTCCCTTAAAGGCCGGCAACACACCCGCGGTTCCACAAGAAAACACAATAATTACAGTTCTATTTCTAAATTTATTACCTACACTTAAATCTAAGATAAATAACGTGATCATAAAAACAATTAGCGAATCAGAAAATTGTCAAAAATTACTGATAACGATTTTTCCACTTGACCTTGCGGAAAACCTGCTTCGAATTACATGTCTTCCAACCTCGTCACACTTACATAATTCTTGATAATCTAATTTTGTTATAGGCGGATATAATTCTATAAGTATTGTATTTTATTAATGAACAACGGGGTGTCCTGTTGATATGCAGCCGTTCAGTAGTTTTTGGATGAAATATAAGCTATTTTTATCCGTGGGAGAGCCATGCTGAAGCATATGCGGACGCACTAATTGGGCCGGCTCGAACGAAGTGATGCAACGGGCTAAAAGAATACTCAGCGTGAAATAGTAATTGTACTTGAAACGGTACCTCTGCTGTGTTTCACTGAATGAGTGAGGATATCGGAGGCTCTTCAGAAATGTTGCTTAAGTGGCGTGAAAAGCCGGCAACACAACCAATTCGCGGAATATAGCGCAGTTATCCATGGGCGATGTTATTATTTTTCCATGTAGAACACCGACCTAGCCCGTTGTCCGCTATATCATAAAAAAATTCTTTCACCCAAAAACTACTAAACGAATTTAAATGAAACTTTCCAATATAGCTAATAACATCAGAAAAGGCTATGATTGACAGTGTAAACTCTATATAACGACACTGAAGGGACTGTGCATTTTATAGCGTTATAACGACTTGTCGTTAAATGGAGAAAAGAGAAGGTGGATGGAAGACAAGCTAAACCAACTAAAGCCAATTGATTTCGACGCTTTAGGGAGCTTGTCGTTAAAGAGAGCGACGTTACATGGAGTTTACAGTGTATATATTGTGTCAATTAGCCAAAATATAATAAAACCCCACCATTAAGTCGGACTCAGAAAAGGATATTGCTTAGAAATAACAGATTACATATATAACATAGTGTAACGAGTTCTTGTATTTCTTAAAAAAGGTTTTATACGTTCACGTATTTTGTCTATGCAGTAAACGTATAAAACCTTTTTCAGAAAGGAGTTTTAATTTATTTATTTATTAAATGCAATTAATTAGTCCTATTTTAAGCATCGATTCACATTCTTCATACAAAGTATTGTGCTCGTGTCGCCATTGTTCATTAAGATCAAGTACACGTAAAAACAATCACGTGGTGTTTAGTTATGTAAGGGAAGTGTGGGCATAACTTAAAGATATCAGGTAGGATGATAATATATTAATGATATAACAACATTGTTGCCAAATCAAGGATATGTCTTAATAAATTTTATTTTATTACATATCCAGTGGATTAGGCAGGTCTTATTGATGCTAAGAGAACTGAATACGGCGCTACAGTCCGAGTTTCAGTTGTGTTGCGGCTTTTTGAGCCACTTGCTAGGCCTTCATTCAGTGAAACACAGCATCTACAATTATTTCACGGTGTTATTCTGTAAGACCGTGGTATCACACCGAGAGAACTGTCTCAATTAGTGTGTCAGTGTATGCTTAAACTTAATGTTTCTTACTTATAATATTGTATATTAATGTTAAAATAATACTATATTATGTATAAGAAACAATTTTCAGTCTTTAGCCTTCTTAATTTTAATTTGTAATATAAATTAAATTAGGCTCAATAATATTTGTATTACCGAAAGCGTTCATAAGTGCTAGGTGCTATGAAACAAATAAATTTGACTTTAAAAACATAAATAAAAAAATAGCACTAACTGTATATTCATATCCTACAACTTGTAATGATTCTACTTTATTTTGTACGTCTAGAAAAGATCTCATTTGCTTTAGTATTTTTTTAATATCATTGCAGATGTTACTTTCGAACGGGTAGATACATAAAACATTTGAACTTATTTGAACTACATAAAATGCAGGATATGTATAAATACGTTACTAACAATAAGAAAGCGGGTGTGTTGACAGCCTATTTAGGATAGGTACATTCTTTATGAAAGCCTTCAAGTCGTATTGGTTTGGAAATATTGATTATACAGAATGATGGTGTGCAGTAAAAAATGCCTTAAAAACGCCAAATTGTAGATTGAATACCAATGGTGATACATTTAAAAGAAATTTACCTCGATGTTTGATAATGAAATTCAGGTGCATGTCTTCATTTATACATACAATATTTTATTATTGTGCCATACCCGCGTTTTGGCGTTACGCCAAAATTTCTACGCACTCCGGACAAGGTCGTATGCTCAATACAGGTCAGTTGTTAAAATAAAATATATTACTTATGTAACACATCTTGTCTATGGCGTGACATGTTAAGGTTAAATTTTATTTTCTTCAAACTTCGCTGAAAACCATAATTTCTCTGTTTTGTCTCGTTTTTACAACAAAAAATACCTACAATAAGACAGTGACAGAACATTAAAGAAATTATAATTAAATGAAATTTTATTAAAATAAATTAATAAATAAACTTTGTACGCTTTTACAAATATTGTACTAGAAGTAACAGAAAATAAATAGTATCAAAGAAGAAGAAGAATATCAAATATTATTAATTAGATATTAATTAATAATATTTGATATTAATTAAATATTAATTAATAACATTTGATAGGATTTTGACATAACTAATTTTTAATGCTTCTAAATAATTTTCTTTTAATATAAAACGGATAACGGGACAGTAGGGGTCTCTGGTGATGAGAAATTACACCCGCCGAAGTAGATTATCAGCGCTTTAGTTGTGTTGCGACTTTATGACGCTTAAGCATTATAATTTTGTCGCTTCCGATAGCAGTATGAAACAGTTCAAATACTATTTCACACTGGATATTTCTGTGGCTGTCATTCTGGACAAGCCCTAATTAGTGAGTCATCATGGCTGTCTCAAGAGAGAGAGACAGTATTAAAGCCATCCAAAGACCAATTTTAAATTCTTTCTAGAGAGCGTATTGAGCTCCGTACCCATGCAGTCTCGTATTGAAAGATAAGGTAGGTTGGTTAGCCTCTTTTTATGGTATAACGGACAACGGAGCAGGTGCGTCTCCTATACGGTAAGACAACACTTCCGCCCATAGAAAAAAGCGCCATGACTTTTAACGCCAACTAAGCGGTATTGTTAAGGGCCTATGATATCCTCACTTACTCAGCGAAACACCGTTTCATGTGCTACTTAAACTCTGAGTATTCTGTAAGCCGTTTCAATTAGTGCAACCACATTTCTCTCACTTGGCATTCCTTGAGTATTATTATAAAGAATTAACACTGTATTTATTTTATTAATATTAGCTCAACAACTATTTGGCTACACTATATTCATTCAATTTAATTCGTTTTTTAAAAAACATTTGTTTTATTCTTGTATAATTAAATTTATTCATTCTGAAATACAAAAAGATCCAAAATGTGTTTTTTGTTTGATCATATTGGTTTAAAAAAAAAACTTACGTCGGAAAACGATTATAAATTGTTAAATTAACTTAAAAAAAACAATGAAAACGGATATTCATTGTACTTGTCAAAATAGCTATACAATTGATCAATTACATATTTTCAAGCGTATCTATCGATAGTTATAAGCCGGCAGCGTATCCGCGGCACGGTAGCGACTGTCCATGTCGTTTGTATCTATTTTCGTAAGAAAAAAAAACTAAAATAACTTTAAATATTTATTTAGAATTATCTACAGATACTTTATGGTTGAAAACCTACATATATTCGGAATGAATCAAAACAATAATCACTTTAAAACAACATTATATATTTCCACAGATTAACTTAAATTATTAATATAATTTCATAGATTAATTCGCCTCAAACAGACAATAAATACTTTTTTTTTATTCACGCAGACTCATCTACGCCGTGTATGGTTTCCCCTGAAACAAAAAATATAAAATTAAAACCACCAATAATTTTATTACATTATGTATATATTAACATTGTTTTTCCCAGATTCGAGTACGTAAGTAGAATTTTTTTAATAATATACAAATGAATATATCCTCATCATCATCAGACTATCAAGTCCATAGCTGGACTTTATGGATATTACAATCTTGAGCGATCTGGATCCAGCGGTTCCTTCGTGGATCTTCGTGAGATCCATAGCGTGGCGGGACGTCCCACTCTGCGTTTTCCGGTACGTAACATACGTACAGTAAATGAATACATTCCATTTTTATGTGTTACGTTATTACTTATAATATAAAAGAATGTTTGAAATTAAACATAAAAATCCATTCCCTACATTTATTAATTATATTATATATCATTAATTATATAATATATGATTTTAGTTTTAACTTTTATGTTTAAGTTTTATAAAGTAACTAAAACTTTGTAACTTAAAAAACAAAAACAGAAACAGTCATTGTGTGCCACACATTACCACTCTATGCATCAGCTGCCTGCAGAGATATTTCCAAATATAACTTTGGGACCTTCTAAAAAAAACGTTACTATATCTAAACGGCCGGCAACGCACCCGCGGATCTTTAGGTGCTGGCTGTGTTCATGAGCGAAGTATCAGTTATCCTAAGTAAGCTTCTTTCTTGTTTAATTCTCGATTTTAATTAAAAACCATCGTCATTTTAATTTATTAGTACATTGCTGATCAATGTTACGTAGAGGTGCCAACGTGCTTATGTGCCGTTAAAAGCCGGCAACACAACTAAGGAGCGGACTGTGGCGCGGTTGTCTATGGGCGGTGATGTTACCATACAGGAGACCCAGCTGCTCCGTTGTTCGCTATACCATATAAAAATACAAACCAAAAGTATTATCAGTCGATAAATATTGAGATTAACGAAAATAAATTGTTTTATCTGAATTCGGAGATCACGTGCTGCACGTGGTCCATCTAAATTTAAAACAGTAATGAATGCTACCAGAATATTTATGAAGGGCGTTACTGGGAAATCTATCGGCGAAATTAAATTATATTAATGTATATTTAATGGAATTTAATATTAATAACGACAGAAATATTCCTGTCTGATGCGCATCAATCTGGTATAATTATGAACCCTAAGCCATCTCTGGATATGGAAAAATTGCCAAACCAAACGACTTTATTTGCTAAGAGATTTTTTTTTTATAGTATAGCGGACAACGGAGCAGGTGGGTCTCTATATGGTAAGAGAACACCGCCGCCCATGAACAATCGCACCACATTCCGCGCATTGGTTGTTTTGCCGGCTTTTTACGCCACTTTAGCGGCATTTTAAGCGCTGCCGATATCTTCACTCACTCTAAGAAACACAGTACAAGGAGACACTACACAAGAGGCCCACCTGCTCCGTTGCCTGCTATACTATAAAAAAATAACCATTTTCATCTAAATTCATGTGGTTCTTTCAAGTTTCAAATGGAGTAACTACGTTAACTTTCCTTGTATTTATACAGATAAGCTTAGCTCAGAATCATTCATGAGGAAGGTTAACATATATTATGTCAAGGATTTGTGTCTGTTAGTCGATGTATATTGTGTATCAGAAAAAGTTGTGGCATAATACTTTTTGAGATATAAAACAACGCATATCACCATTTCAACGTTCTAATTACAATATTGTGGAAGTTCTCTCTGAGTTGGTCCATTATTGAGGAACGTGGTCAACATTAGGATTACTTTTGGAACAGATAATCTGTTTCTATCACGAGCATCTCTAACATACTGTGTAGAAGTTCGAGGAAGATGAGTATTTATATCATGGAAGCATATCAGCTTTAGTTTAATAATACATTATTTTCACATCTAATGGGTTCCTTGGCTAGCTATTTTGACAAATAACCTTTTAAGAACACAAATACTGTATTACATTGAATTTGGATTCTATCTTCATTTGGGTTGGCCAAATTAAGATCAAAAGCAATTGATTTTAACTCATATATATCTCTTTATCCGCTGGATCCACATCACTCAAGATCGCAGCGGGTGGGTGTCTTTGGGGGAGGCCTATGTCCAGCAGTGGACTTGAATGGGCTGATGATGATGATGATGATGATGATGATAACTCCATGATTTTCTTCAGTTTCTTTTTAGTGTAGCAATTTTTTTGTTTTGGCTAACGTTTATTTATAGCGTCCGAAGTAATACCACAGGCTCACAGAATACCAGCGTGAAATACTACTTCTGCAGTGTTTCGCTGAGTGAGTCTGGATATCAGATGCCCATGAAAAGCATTGTGAAAAGCCGATAACACAACCAAAGCTCGGATTGTGGCGCGATTGTCCAAGGGCGGCGGTGATCTCAAACCACAGAGGAGAGTCAGATGCTGCATTACCTGTGAAGAATAAAAAAAATTGGACAAATTTTTATTCAAATTCAATATAAGTAAATGAAAACTATCCTAACGAATAAAAACACGGAGTCAGCTATAATTCCGTTTTTAATTTGACATAACGAAAATCGTAAATATTTTTTATACACAGGAGCAAAATAATTATTCAATTATTGATAAATTATTTATTTGATATTGATGTATTAATAAGTATCAAATGAAATTTTATTTCTATTGCTTATATGTTATATACGAAGAAGAAATTCTAAAGATAAGGCGTTATCTTTTTTGAGAAGCAACATTCCTTAATATTGTAGGAATGAAATTTTTGAAAATAAATATTTAATAATAATATAATATTATTTATAAATAAATATTTACGTAATAACTGTCATCGCTGTCGTTGGTCGCATACCACACTTTAGTTCTATCATATTCCGGAAAATGTAACCCAGATGCAATCTAATTATATTATACAAAGAAGACTTCTTTAGGTGCCAAAAAATATAGTTAAGTGTTTTTAAATTTAAAAAAGAATAGCTGTTAATGTTTTATATTTTTTAATCTAATTTATTTCCCAATAGCCATAAAAATTAATTACTAATATTTTTTTAATGAATTTTTTAAAATAATAAATAAAGATATAACAGATTGATGACATTTGAAACAATTAAAAAAAAACAGAATTCTAATTAGTTTTTAATCATCGAAATACACATCTACGTGATTTTTATTTTTTTACCTAGGTTTTTTTTAAAGACATGAGTTTCAATTTAATACGTACAGCCAATGATTATTAGATATTTAAGTTTTTATGACCTATTTAAGTAAAGCTGTATTAAATTGCTTAACGGCGTTATAATATGAAAACAATTACAGTCGTAATCTATAATTGCATGTGTGTTCACTTGTTTTTGCCAGCCGATAATTTCTATCGGTCAATAACTTGCATCTTATCTAGAATTTATCAATTTAGGTATTACTGTAAAGTTCAATAATAATCTAAACTTGCAAATACTTTAAACCCTATAAAAAATAAACACTATTATATTTTAAGTCTCTATTTTGATAAAAGTTTGAAATAAGCACTAAGCTATTGAAAATTAATAAATATCCAGACTAAAATTATAGTGTTACACATAGATATACAATAATACTCTAAAAATCTCTAGTCTAACTAAATCCAAATCAATTAAAAAAACGGCAGTAAGCTCAACATTATAATAATGACATAAACTATGTCAAATAAATATAATGTTTAAAATTATAACAAACCGATTAAATCTCAGTTGCGTTCTTAAACAAAATTTTTTCATTTGTTTAGACTTCAGAGGCTCTCATTAATGAAAATGATAAAATACAGGAATAACTATAGGGCAAATTATTTTATTTTTTGGAATGAACTCCTCATTGTTGACCAAGGTGTTACAGCTTAATGCGGGTGGGTGGCGAGCTCGCGGTCTCCTAGAATTCCTAGAAATAATTTATAAAAAAAGAGAGTATCTATCCCTCAAAATCCGGCAACGAACTTGCGCCCCTAAAAAGGCTAGAGGTGTCTGTTAACGGAGGACCGCTTATCCTAGGTGGGCCTCCTACTCATTTGCCACCGTTTCCATAAAAATATAAGCTTAAGCAGACATAAAAATATTAGCTCCTAGGGGTCTGAAGAGTACAGGTTAAAAAACCCTACTATAGTCTATGGCTGAAGAAATTTGAAGATAAAAATTACTAGTTCTTATTAACGCCACATTTAAGACATTGGTCATGCTAGGGAACGTTTCAGACGATGACAAGTAAAAGTTATGGAATTGTTAAAGAAAAATTTAAGATTTCAATGGATAAATATATTAAAATAGTTTAACATAGCACTCAGATCATAAACAATAAAATACCATTAGTAGGTTTTTCTCCTGGAACAGTATAAATATTATTTAGATTTAATTAATGAGACATTGCTAACTGATACTAAGAATGTCTCAGTACCAGGTTCCAATTTTGTTTTTAACAATGCAAAATATAATAATGGTGGCGTAAACATATTAATAATAAATAATATCAAATTTAAAATTCTAAGTACAAT
>DWCF01002283.1:0-24823 GCA_018230265.1 Delias oraia | reverse complement strand
TGTGCCATATCCTGAAGTGGTTCCAGGATCTAATAACTTTTTATTTTATCGAATATAGGTGTTCATTCTACATTAATTGTCAACCTCTTAAGTATTAGTTTATAGAATATTTAATGGAACAAAAAAGATATTAATAAAAATTTTTAGAAGTGTTAATTTGATAATTAAATATTTATACAATAAGATTACTTATTGTACAGCGAGACTAAAAAATTTAAAAATAAATCCCCCAATTGTAACTTCATAGTTAAAAAAGATTTTTTTTATTCTATATTAGCGGACAATCGAGCCGGTGGGTATCCTAATATGGTAAGAGAACACCACCGCCCATGCTTCTGTTGAGTTGTCGTCTTTTTACGGCTTAAGCGGCACTTTAAAGGGCCTCCAATATCCTCACTCTACGAAACACAGTACAAGTACCGTTTCATTCTGAGTATTCTGTGAGCCCGTGGCATAACCTTGGACGAGCCGACCTAATTGGTACGTAAGAATGGCTCATGCATGCATGCAGAGCACATGGCACGCCTAGCGTGTATTCGTTTTAAACTACTAGTAAATAGAGGCGGTAGTGAAATTGTTAAGAACTACAGATTATACAATATTTATTATACCTTATAACAAAGCAAAATATTGCCGACACAGAAATAGATTCCTGTTTTACTCTTTTTGGCATGAAGTATTTGGATAAATTTAAATAAAACATTATATACTTATAACGAAAATATTTATTAAATTGGAAATGTTATCACTGTTTATACTCTAGAAGCTGGTCAGCCAATTGATCCAGTAAATGATATTAGTATACAATGGAAATTTATAAACTTTGATAAAGTTATTTTTTAAAGAAATTCACTGTATGCAATTAGTAAAATTTAAACATCATCTATTGTTGGTAGCCAAAAGGCCATATTTGTACATGCTGAAGCTAGTAACATATATTTTGGATTAAATTGAACACATTGTATCGGAGCTGGGTGGTCACCATTCAGAACACATACTTTGTATCCAGTATCAGCATTCCAAACATGCACTCGTCCATCAGTCGAACCACTGAAAATGTATTGTGAATCAGGACTGAATGATGCTTCAATTGGTATACCTTTATTATTAAGATGTCCTGTAAATGTCTGAAGAGGTGTACCATGGTAAGCATCAACTAATCGTATTATTGAACCATTTGTACTAATAAGCATTGTCTTTCCATCTCTTGAAAATTTTAGCCCTGTCCAGTCACATTCTTTCTCATGATTTAATTTAAATGTAACAAATGGACCTTTATCAAATGACCGCAAGTCGTACAATTTTATGCTTTCTGAGTTAACACCAGCAGCAAATATCAACCCCTCAGGATCATAAGCAGCTACAGGTCTTCCAGAAAGGTGCATTAAGCCTTGACAATTTGGTGAACGTAAGTCCCAGAGACGTAGTGTTTTGTCTAGCGATCCAGAAAGAAATGTGTCCTCTACTGGTGACAAACATAATGTAACAACCTTTTTGGTATGTCCTGGAAAATATCTGATGTATTTATTATCATGAAGTGATAAATATCTGATGGTGTCATCTACCTTAGTAGAACTGTGTATAGCAGTATTCTTTGCATGTGTAAAATGTATTAGGTCAACACCATACTTTTTACTGTTTACAGTTATCATTTGTGTTCCCTTTTCACAATCATAAATTACTATCTGGTCATCTTCACTACATGATATAAGAGTCTCACCACTAGGTGAAAAGTCGATACTGTTAATTTTATCAGTATTTTCCCGGAACACCTTGGCCACTTTAAAACTTCGAACCACTTGATCAACTAACTTAATCATCATCAGTTTTAAAATTTCAGAAGCTTTAATCCTGAGATTTTTCTACAAAATTATTTAAGATTCTTTTTTATGTAACTATGGAATTTTTGTAAGAGTTTTACATTCAGAAAATAAGGTACGTTACAACAATAAAATAACCAGTAACCACATTCGGTATTCACTTTACGAAATAAACAAAATTTTGGCATACGCAAAGAACTTTGTTCTCTATTTGTTCTGTGAAAATAAAGCTATTCAAGCCGCTAGATGCTTTTAATGATTGTAAATTCTACAGATTAAATTCCCAAGTATTGTCAAATAAGTTTTTAATGACAATACCATATTTCATGATATAATTAACATATTATAATATAATTTTTTTTTATTTTCATTTTATGAACATCGTTTAATAAATATTTAAACTATTATTAAATGTATATAACATTTTCTTAAAGATTTTCGGGATTTGTCTGTGGTTTTTTTAATAGTATAGCTGACAACGGAGCAGGTGAGTCTCTCATATGGTAAGAGAACATCGCTGCCCATGGAAAACCGTCCCACAGCCCAAATATTAGTTGTGTTGCATAGTTGCTTTTTACGCTACTTAAGTGGCATTCTTATGGGACTCCGATATCCTCACTCACTCAAGGATACATATTAGAAGTACCGTTTTAATTACAGCCACCATTTCATGCTGAGTATTCTGTTAGCTCCTGGTGTCACTTCGGACGAACCGGCCCAATTAGTGCTATTTGATATATGCTTCAATATAACACTGCAACGGGTGAGAAGTGAGGTGAAGATTAGTGGTCACAGTAGTTTGTAAATAGTAAAAATTTAGTTAAAAGTGTATATATTACAATAATTACTTATATAAAACTATTAAATCTATGCAAATTATAACAGATATTATCATTAGAAAGAAAAATTATTACTATTTGACAGCACGTCAATGTTCATGTACCTATAAAACAGCAAAGCAATTTCTGTATATCCGCTTTCATTAGTACTAAGCGGATACTACCAATGGCGATCTTACTATTTTATCTGTGCTAAGTGGCGCTGACGGCTGAAAAAGTGAAAAAGATTTTTTGGAACCAAAATGGACGGAGCGTAGTTTTGAGTGTGTTAGCTATTTGTCTTTCATTAAGGGATATGAAACAAATTTTGCAATTGAATCTCGATATTAATTAAATAAATATTCGTTCACTACTGGTGTGCTATTTTAAGTTCTATCTAGACTTTGTTTTACATAATTCTTTAATTCGGTCGCTTTGGAGTATGGTATTGGTATCCATTTTGTGATCATTCGTGTTGTATGGCGCTTTTTGTAAGTACTTATTTCTTTAAATTTTATGCCGGAAAGATCAAGAGCTCTAGTTATTGTAGTTTATGTAATATTATATAGCATCTAAAACGACTAAGACTTACAGTTTTATGATATTCTGTTTATAATTTTTTTTAATGATTTTACCAGTATGGCATCGAGTAAATTAATTGTATTGTTCACGACTTTTAGAGTATATTGTTAACTAATTGTATTAATATTAAATCTTCGCCATTGCAATATTAATTTACATAAGTCGGTCACTGTTCCTGTCTGGTACAAAATATGTTTTAAAACTAGACGGGAAAAGTTGTAGCGCTTTATGTTATATTTATCACCATAAGCGTATAGCTTTTCCCCTTGGTTTTACAAACAAAAACATCTATCCAAGGTGTGGACATAGGTGAGGTTATTCCAAAATCAAGTTGAAGCAAAATCATTCTTATGTATTTTACTATGGAGAGAATGAATATTATTATAACAAGAGCCAAATAAAAGTGTAATCCTTCAAGGGATTTTTTAGAGTCTACAAAAAAATATATAATACTTAGGGGCATTTTACTATCTCGGGAAAGAGAGAGTACTGTATAATTTCTTTAAGTGGTCATTATTCTGGTCTGTTATCTACATTAGAATTGTAACTAATTTTTTTATATCAATGTTAGCCTACCTTATTTCTAATTTTTATTGTTTTTATTTATTAGTAGTATATTTATGAATAACAAATTGTATTTTGTTTCATTATTGTAAAATATGGTGTAATAGACAAAAATTCTTAATTGTGTAACCCCACATATGAATTTGTTTATATTATTTCCAGATCCTATTTAAAACTTCAGTTAAAACAACAATGCTTGTTATTGTTTTGTTCCTGTGTATAAATAATTTAAGACTTTGTTGTGAACTTAAAACTTTAATATTGAACAAGAATTTAACTAGATAATGACAACAAAAATTTAGATTTAGTTATTGAATAGTGTCTTTTAGAGAATAAATTAATAGATAAACATTTTTATAGAGCCACATGGTATTCTGTTCCTAACTATGTGTAATTTAAAAAAATGCTTATTGATATATTAAATATCCTTGAAATAATAAATAAAAAGATTTGATACAATACAGGATTATTAATGTATTCCTTCATTATATTCAATTATTCTTATATTTACATTGTATAAATTAAAAAAACATAACCAAAATGCTTTAAGGATCAATAGAAATTAAAAGATGAGATTATTACTAGCTCTTTTTATATTATATGTTTTTCCTTTTATTTTGATGCAATAATATGGATTCTACAAACTTGCTATGAATATCATATAAGCACTAATAATAATATACACTAATTTCATTTAGCACACATGTGCAACATTTGCTATAGCCTACACATACAAAGTTGATCTTAGCCTTGCTTTTTAAAATGATAATATTATGGCATATAGTTAATGAGAGTAGTTCTTTAATTTTGTAGTAATTCTAATGACATTACAAATAATTATAGGTATAAATGTATGAAAAGTTAACCTAAATATTTATATTAAAGATTGTCATTTCTCTTTTTTATTATATTAAATTGTTTATTAACTTAATATGATTGAATGATGGTATTGATGTTTACAGATTAAAATGGGCAATGTTAACATCTTTCCCATACATGAATACTCCTTTATATTAATTCACTCTTAAAGAGTGATGGACTCCTACAACTTATTTGGTGATGATGGCAGCGGTATGTTGGAAGGACTTACTGACCTTGGTGGTTCTGATAATTTCTCAAGCCCTGCTGGTGGAGTAGCTGGTGAAAACAAAGAAACTTCAGAGAATAGGTGATAATAAGAATGATATAAAATATGTTGTATAACATATTTAATGTCATCAATAATAACTTAATTCAACATATTTGTTTTTCAGTTACAGGCAATCATATAATTCAAACACCGTGGCTCAAGAAGGTTCAGTCCAGAAGCTGGCTTCATTTGCGGGAGGGAGTTCAGGTGGAATACCAAATAGCTCACAGCCTGTGCCTAATCCAGGAGCTGTTCCACCAACTCCAGATTATCATGAATACGGTGGATACCCCCCACGGCCCCGATTACCCCAACCTCCTCATGGTCCCATACATCCATCCCACCATGTCCACCCTTCACACGCCTATCCTGGATATCACCCCGGTCCAGATCCAATGTATTCAATGTCTGATCAAGGTGTGTAATAGCACAAAATTGATTTAAATTTAAAAAAACACATTAAAATTAATGTAAATTTTTATTTTTAGGTATTGCTGATATGGGAGTTTGGTCTACCGCCCCAGGCGCAAACAGATATTCCCCCATAACAACTGGATATAGACATAATTATGAACATCAGCAAAAAATGCACCAGTACCCTCCACAACAGGTAGATTTTTTGTCATCGATGATAACTTCTCATATTCATAAGTGTATAAAATAAAATTGTTTTGCTTTTGTTCCAAAGGGAATAGGAGGGTTGCAACCACAAAATAGTGCATATTTAGCAAGACAACCACATTTCTCACAACCATCTCAGCAGCTTTATAGTCAACAACAGGTAAAAATTAGTAATATTTTCTACCCATTTCTAGTAAATATGAATGAAAAAGCCTACAAAAGTTTTCTGTTTTGTAAATCCCTTTTTATTTGCAAAATATAGTAAGCACCAAGTTTTATGTTTTATATTATTAATACATATTTGAAGAGCCACTAAATTCTAACGGATTATGCAGATGTTTTCTAATTTAATTTCAGAATTATCCAAACTATACACAAATGCACCCACCATCAGCGACGCGGATTAATCAACACCCGACGTACCACCAGCAAATGGACGTTAATTCACACCAGTATGGATTATCCCACAATCAGCAGAGTCACGGTCCAATGTCTCAACATCAGAGTCACCAGAACATGCCATCTCACTCGGGCTCAATCGGCGCGGGTATTCAGAGTCATCCGAGCTCGCACTTACACCACGCCCCGACATCCCTCCATCATCCGCGGCAACCTTTAGTTCCGCCATCAGTCGGGCCAGGGCATCCGTCTCAAATGCCATATGGAGCCACGCATCACTCAGTACCAATGAATTATCAGCCACATCAAGTACAGCATCCCCTTGATGTGAATGTCACCAATCAATATGGTTCAGTCAAACTTGAGACAGGTAGTCCGCAATACCGGCCGCCTTTCCCACAACTCTCACCTCAAATGTCGCCTCGTGCCCAAATATCTCCTAGGCAGCAACCGCAATCTCAACCTCAAGTTTCTCCGCGTCCAGTTATGTCCCCGGTAAAAGGACCGAGCGCATCGCCCCACAGTGCGCGGACATTAGTTCAATCCCCTGTCACTTCAGGACCGCCGGTCTCTGGTTCATATTCGTCTCAAAACACTTTACAGGCATTGGAACAAATGGTGTTGCCGCCGAGCGGGGATTACCCTTATCAACGCAATCAATCAGTCTCTTCAGCGTTAGGCCACAATGTCGCCTCATCACCCTCTCAGTGGAGTCAAAGTAAAATGTCTATATCAATGAGTAATATACAATCAATGAATCCTCCCGATCCAACAAATAAAAGCGAAGAATCGCCTGCTTTGCCCGAAATTACGAAAAATATTCCATTTACGAAACAAAATTCTGATATAAAAAAAGAAATGAACATGGATGACAACGATAAAAAGCCTGAAGATTTGAACAATCAAATGTTTTTGTCGTCCAACATTATGGCAAACCTCCCTCAAAGTATTTCAATACCGTCTAATGTTGGTAAAACTACTTCTACAAATGTCCTGTCACCACGTATTTCATCGCCGGCTACACATGAAGGCGAAGAAAGAAAAGAAACTGTTTTACAAAATAAGCCAAATGATGCATTACAGTCACACACTGTCTTACTAACTAAAGATGAACATAAAAGTGATCCAAAGAATTCATCAACATCAATCACAGGCGATATCTCTCAAAAATCAGAGACAATCAAACAATTAAAACCCAATGAATCTAATCCTGAAAGTGTGAAATGTGCTAGTGACACACAAACTATATTAAATATGGAATCAACTAATGATAAAACCAATGCTCTCCAACAACTTACGACTCCTTCAACACACATATCAATGAAACCTGATAAAATTGGCAATCAATTTGAAAGTTCTTCTCCTTTACCAATAGAAAGAAATCAAACTTATCAAAGTAGTAATTTCCCCAATGTACAAGCAATGTTGCCGCCTGGTTTGCCAAGTGGTATGGGTATGAGTGTTGCAAACACTTCTCAAGTAAGCACGCCTATAACTGTTTCTCCGAATTACCCAGGTGGTCTTCCGTCTGTAACGCAATCTGTTACTAATACGCAATCAAGTAACACTGTTCAGCATAGTAACATTCCTAATTCATCTTTACCAATTCATAGCACTGCAGCAAACATTGCATTATTACCTCCGGCGGGTCCTAATATTATGACAAATATCCAAGGAAACATGCACAATGTTCCTGGCAATATTAATAATAGCAATCAACCATCTACGCCTCTAAATGTACAGGTTGGAATGCCAATATCTGGACAAAATATTATTGGAAATCTATCTTCTCATCTTCCTTCAAATCCAAGTACCATGATTCCACCAAGCTCCCAAAGTATGAGTCCAAATGTTTTAATCATGGGGCCCAATAATCCATCACATCCACCTTTGCCCCCAATGTATGCAGCATCTCATCATCAAGAAAGAGCGGCATTGCAACAACAAATACAAGAAATATATTGTTTGCTTCCATCAAATGAAAATCAGGAAAAAGTCCGATGCTTACAGGAAAGGTTGTCAATGCTACAGCAACACGAGACCAATGATCGTTGTAATGGAGGTCCAAATTGTATTTTACAAAATCCTATTTATGGTTCGAAAATGGTTGAAAGCCCCCAGGTTACCAGTACCACTGGACGTGGAAGGGGAAAAGGACCCACGAAACCGAGAAAACCACGGGCTAAAAAAGATAAAAGCGTTGGTATGATGCCTTCCTTAGATCAGTTACCTGTGTCAGAAGATTGTGTAACGGCTGGAACAGGTCTGCTAGGAAATACAGATATGGACCCTGAAATGGTGGAAGATGTTTCTAACATGGATGGTAGTATGATTTCTATTGACGAATCAGGCAAGATAAAAAAAGTAAGAGGGCCTAGAAAAAGCAAAGAAAGAAAACCTCGTGCTCCTAAGGAGCCAAAAGGTGATAAAGAAATGGGAGATAAACCTGTTAAAGAACGTAAAAAGCGTGAACCCAAAGATCCCAATGCTCCAAAAAGGAAACGAAATGTCAAAAAAGGCGTATCAGAAATACAGGCTGACACAACAACTGGAAATGATCTTCTGGATAAGGATAACTTTGAAAGCAGTATAAGTGATACAACTTTAAATAAAAGTACTATAAACGAAAGTTTGGGTAATTTACCGTTAGATGAATCGAATGTAACTGATTTTGATGACATTCCAGTATCAAAAATAGCTATAAAAGATTTATTGGAAGAGGCCGAATCCAAGAAAGAAGCTGAAAAAGACGATGATTTAGACTTTACGATAGGAAGAAAAAGAATAAACAAAAAACGTGGATCCGTTGGTTCTAGTAGAAAACCTGCGCCAAGGAGGACACCATCTGGTAAAAGAAAACGAAGAGGAGGTCTTATTCCTGATTCAGATGGTGAACCTGATGATTTAGCATCTACACCACCACCTTCTCCACCCGCGGAAGGTGATGATAGTCTTAAACGACGATCAGCTAGAAATACTCAGCGTAAAAAATACACCGATGATGTAATGTTAAGATTATCAGATGACGAATTTGCTGTCGTAGCGCCTCGGCCAGACAGAGACTTTGACGACTTGAATCTAGATATTAAAGTTGTTAATCGTCTCGAAGGGACACCAAAGCCAAATTACATTTACGTCAACACGACTGATGAAGATTCTATGATTGTGCAACATGTTTTAGCATCAAGAATGGGTAAGAGGACTCAAGTAATTCAAGAAGCGCCTAAAATTAATGAAGATAGCATTTTAGAAAATACAAAACCATTAGAAAGTGACACACCTGTTGATCAAAAGACTATAAAAGATGATCAGGAACTTAAAATTGACAATACAAGTATTACAAAAAGAAATCCAGACGAGGCTATTGTTGAAAATTTACAACAAGACTTGGAACTGAAAGACAAGACTAGTTCAGAAGTTGTTGACGAAAAAGACGTTAAGCCTATTATAATTGACGTCGAAGAATATTTTGTAAAATATCGCAATTTCTCATATCTTCATTGCGAGTGGAAAACGGAGGAAGAACTTTATAAAGGCGACAAGAGAATATTTTCAAAGATCAAACGTTTTAAGCAAAAACAAGCACAGCAAATGAACATTTTTGAACTTTTAGATGACGAACCATTTAACCCTGACTATGTAGAAGTTGAGAGAATCTTAGATATGTCAGATAACCAAGACCCCGGCAGCAGTAGCGCAGTCGTCAAACATTACCTTGTTAAATGGAAGAGTTTGCAATATGAAGATAGTACTTGGGAATTGGAAGAAGATATAGATGTGGATAAGATACAACAATACAAGATATTTAGTGAATTACCACCAAAAGAAAAATGGAAGTTTAAGAAAAGACCTTCGCCTGACCATTGGACTCAGTTAAATGAATCGCCGTTGTACAAGGGCGGCAATACTTTGAGACCTTACCAGCTGGAAGGCTTAAATTGGCTTCTGTTTTCTTGGCACAATAACCGTAATTGTATTCTAGCTGATGAAATGGGACTGGGCAAAACCATCCAGAGTTTGACTTTCGTTAATTCTGTATGGGAATATGGTATTAGAGGACCATTTCTTATTATTGCCCCATTGTCTACAATACCTAATTGGCAAAGAGAGTTTGAAGCGTGGACAGATATGAACGTAATCGTCTACCACGGTTCTCAACAAAGCAAGAGTATGATTCAAGAATATGAATTTTTTTATAAAAATGAAAACGGTGAACCTGTTAAAGAATTGACAAAATTTAACGTCCTGATAACGACATTTGAAATTATCGTCACTGATTTTCAAGAGCTTAGATCTTTCAACTGGAGAATATGTGTAATAGACGAAGCCCATCGTTTAAAAAATAGAAACTGTAAATTATTAGAAGGCCTAAGACAGTTACATTTAGAACACAGAGTCCTTCTTTCAGGAACTCCGTTACAAAATAATGTTAATGAGCTATTTTCGCTGCTCAATTTCCTAGAACCATCGCAATTTTCTAGTAGCGATGCATTTTTGAACGAATTTGGGCAACTGAAAACAGAATCTGAAGTTAACAAACTACAAGCGTTACTAAAGCCTATGATGCTACGACGATTAAAAGAAGACGTGGAAAAGACTTTGGCGCCCAAAGAGGAGACTATAATTGAAGTTGAATTAACAAATATACAGAAAAAATACTACCGGGCTATTTTGGAACGTAACTTCAGCTTCTTGCAGAAGGGCATCGCCTCCGCAGCCAACATTCCTAACCTGATGAATACAATGATGGAACTTAGAAAATGTTGCATCCACCCATATCTGCTCAACGGGGCTGAAGATCAAATTCAGTTCGACTACAAACAGGCAAACGGGGAAGACAAAGAGGCCTATTATAAAGCCCTCATTCAGTCTTCTGGTAAAATGGTATTAGTTGACAAACTCTTGCCAAAGCTAAAGGCAGGAGGCCACAGAGTATTGATTTTCAGCCAAATGGTACGCTGTTTGGATATATTAGAAGATTATTTGCTGTTCAGAAAGTATCCATTTGAACGAATCGACGGTCGTATACGAGGCAATTTAAGGCAAGAGGCTATCGATAGATTTTCCAAACCTGATTCCGACCGTTTCGTGTTTCTTTTGTGCACGAAAGCCGGGGGTTTAGGAATCAATCTGACCGCAGCGGACACTGTTATTATTTACGACAGTGACTGGAATCCACAGAACGACTTGCAAGCCCAGGCTCGCTGCCATCGGATCGGCCAACAGAAGATGGTGAAAATATACAGACTTATTTGTCGTAATACATACGAAAGGGAAATGTTCGATAAAGCGTCGTTAAAACTGGGACTCGATAAAGCTATTTTACAAAGTATGAACACTTCACAAGGAGGCAAAGAAGCTGGTTTGAAACAACTGTCTAAAAAAGAAATTGAAGATTTACTTAAAAAAGGTGCCTATGGAGCCGTTATGGACGAAGACAACGCTGGAGACAAGTTCTGTGAGGAAGACATTGAAATGATTTTGGCGCGAAGAACTCAAGTGATTCAAATGGAGTCGGAGAAAGGGTCTACCTTCTCGAAGGCCAGTTTTGCCTCGGCTGATCAACGTTCAGACATTGATATAAGGGATCCCGACTTCTGGAATAAATGGGCTAAAAAAGCTGAAATAGATACTACAGAAAAGAAAGAAGACGAAGACCTAATCGTCACCGAACCTCGAAAGAGGACCATTATAAAAAGGTACGGCCATGACGATGGGCCGATGGAAATGTCAGACATGGAAGTGACACCAGATTCCGATGACGATGACGACGGTGAGGGCTTTGTCTACTATGTATTTCAGGCAATTATTGAAATAAATGACGCGAGACGTTTTTAATCATACTCCATTCATTTCAGGTATAAGTCTAAGGAGTAAAAGAAAGAAGGATAAGTTTGGTCGAAAAGGAAGAAGGTATGCGAGCGACGACTACGTTCCAAGGCATGAAGGTGTTGCCATAGACGATGAAGTTGTCTATGGATCGTGGACTAGATCGGAGTGCTTCAAGATTGAAAGAGGATTACTTACATTTGGGTAAATTAGAATATTAATTGTGTTTGATAATTATTAAGTGACTACAAAAAAAACCGAAGAGGTGGTTATCAATTAGACGTGTTTTTTAAAAATAAACATTTATCCAGCACGTTAACGAACGAAAATATAATAATTTTCTGTTTCAGGTGGGCAAGATGGGAGGAAATTATTGATAGGAATCAATTTAGAAAAGGATGGTCACAACCTGTCATTGAAGACTGTGCAAGGATCATTGTGAGTTTATTTAACCCATTAATTCCCAAGGTTAAAAATAAATGCGTATTTTATAGTTTTATTGTTTATTACGTTTAGAAATACATACAATCGTTCAAATAAATTAATTAACTATTTTTTCTCCGTGAAATGTTGCGTCAAAACAACGTTGGGTTTACTGAACCTTTATTATACAAGCGAGTCATAAAAATACATTAAAAATAATTCACTTGCGCTGTACTTTAGGTATTAGCGTGAGTGAAATATTTTAAAACAATCAGAATGAAGATGTATTTGACATTGTTTACACATAAAATGTTGTACTTCTACACTGTCTTCTTTGACGTTTACTTTCGTGCTCCTCTATGACATGACCAATATTATCAAAACGAAATTGGAAAGTAATGCGTTTTTGAATGGTCTTCCTAAATTTGTATTTGAATTATCCAAAAAGTGAGAATTATCGACAAGTTATTATATTCATCATACTTGAGAGACGTAAAATTTAAATTCTAATTGACTCATAGATCGTTCATTTGCCAGATTGTAAATTTTCCACGAGCTTACTAAAACACTATCTATCAAATTGATGAACAGCCACCACCACTTCTTACTTCCACCACTTACTCGAATCCTATAATTGGCAATTCCATTATCATGGATATCGACGCCTCCCATATTTTTATTATAATCTGCTATAACTGGGGCTGTGGCACATTCACCATTTATTTTTAGTTTTCTATGGTAACGTTTTGCTGTAACGAATGGTTCCATTTTTACGTTGTTAATAGCCACTATTCACCACAAATTGTCATTCCATCAAACTAATAGTACATCATGTTTTTGGTCAAAGCTGAAATCAAATGACCCTCTCTCTTTTTTCTGAAGAGTTTTCGTAATTATTAAGGTTTTATTCATTGTTCTATTTTCTCGAATAATATCAGTGGCAAAATAATTTGTGTGAATAAAATAAATTATCAAAAAAATACGATGTTTGCGAGGATCTTCAACGACGGACAATAGGTCCAGAACAGTTTTTTTTCCTAAATCTTTTCTATTTTCGTTACTACCCTTTCCGCTATATAGAATAAACCGATTCACATAACCATTTGAACTACACGCTTGTGTATGGTACTTACCATATATTGAATCCAAATCTTATACAAGGCTTTCCTTTGATGAAGTTCTTGCAAATATGACATCCAAAGTACAGCACCATTTCTTCGTCAATCGACAAATTGTGTGAGAATATTCCATACTGCATATTTTTTTGGTTATTTACAATACATTTGTACATGAATGGCATGCTGAGTAACCATATATGCGTATACGCAACGTTTTCTAGAAATGTAAGATAAACAAAATGTGTAAGTAGTTTTGTACACTAATCATAAATAAGATATTGTTAAAGCTTTGTACAGTGTAAAAAGTAAAGTTTTATTTCAATTAATATTTTTTTATGATTGGATGAATATATCGATCTCGAGATGACTCTATCAGCAATTTTTTAATGTTAAAAATAATATGCATTTAAAATGTTTATGTATTTAAAAACCATTAAAAAATGTTGTCTATCTGTTAGTTCTTCTTTTCGAGACCGGCTTACATTTCCTAGATTTGCTAAAGATGGGTTAAAATCAATATTATTATATTATATATTTCCAAAAAATATCGTTTTATTGCAATTATTATAGTAAAAAAATTACAGAATACATTTTGCATAAATAAGACAATCAAAATGATGACTAGCCATGCTAATACCGAGAAAGTTTTAGACTTTCGCTGAGTTAAACATTTCTTTTAACTTCTCTGATCAATATTTATTAATTCCAACAATTTTCAAAAGCGAATGGACAAATATTTAATTAGTATATACTGGTTCTGAACAGGTACTCTTCTGCCTGCGACACTACAAAGGCGACGAAAAGATTCGCAACTTCATCTGGGACTTGATTGAGCCATGCGAGAATGGCGAAGTCACGATTTCAAGGAACCATAGCGGTTTACACAATCCTGTCCCCCGTGGTAGGAACGCTAAGAAGAAAAATAGACTCAAAGATATTCCAAAACAAAATGATCTGCAGAAATGGGAAGATCCTAACCATTGGAGTTCCCACGAGAAGTATGACTGTGAAGCCTATTTGGAGAGCAGTTACAAGAAGCACTTGTTCAGACATGCAAATAAGTAAGTGTTGTGTGGATGTTGTATTATTTATTTATAAATTATCATTGATGTCTTTTATGTGGTAAGAGTACACCGACGCCCATAAACAAGCGCGCCACAATTTGCGCATCGGTTGTGGTGCCGGCTTTTTACGCCACTTTATCGGTTTTTTTAAATGCTCTGATATCCACTCATTAAGCGAAACACAGTAAAACTACCGCTTCACATACAACGACTATTTCACGTTGAGTATTCTGCGAGCCCGTGGTATCATATAAAATGATCATTTATTGTTTTCAGGGTACTACTGCGAGTCCGCATGATGTACTACATAAAACACGAAGTTATTGGAGACTACGCGTCGCAAATTGAGATTGGAACACATGCAAGGTTTGTTTTGTTTCAAACTATTTGTAAATATTACCAATTACGTTTTAGTTGTATTTTTATTGTGTACTACCATGGGAGGTGAAGAAATTTACAGAAAGAACAAAGAATACTAAAATTATATAAATTATGATTGAATTAATGAATAAAAAAATGAGAGTGGAAAGTGCCGTATATTAAGCTAAACAAAGCACGCATTTGCCACAAGGGATTTTACACCGTTGCCATTGGCGGCGCGCGTTAGTACCGAGCTAACGGTAGATCTCATAATAAACATATATGCGCGCTCGGGCTTGCTTGTCTATTAGATATAATATAAAATAAATTATAGTCCACTATAATTGTATCGATTGTAGTGCTATGGGCATGCGTGTCCCGCGAGGAGTGGACAGTGCGCCGCCCCGGCTCTGGTGGGACACGGAGTGCGACGTGTCCTTGCTTGCCGGCACTTACAAACATGGCTATGAAAATTATCTCGCCATGAGGTCCGATCCCCAGCTCTGTTTTGTGGAGAAACTTGGCCCGCCCGACGACGCCGAGTGCACGGATATTAAGTAAGTAGTTTTAAGCTTGCTGGCCTACCTTCTGCACGTGATGATTATTACACTTTTCGGATCGAATCGGATTTTATCGCACTTTCCTATTCTTTTGCGTTGAGAAATATATTTTATTGTCATAGCAAAGTTTGCAACTGGCAAATGTTTGACTTTATAACGTGTTCAGGAGCGAGGAGAGAAAAGTTCGCGGAAGTGTGGTCGGGGATGAGGACTGCACAGACGAAGTGTCGAGTGGCGCGGGGGCGGCTTCTCCGGCAGCCTCGCCTCGTCCCGAGGACGACTCGTCTCACCCATGGCCCTCCATGCAGGATCTAAATACACGGCTAAGGAGACTCATTACAGCCTACCAGAGGAACTACAAGAGGGAGGAGCTTAAACTCCAGCAGCGGGCGAAAGTATGCCTCTGATTATTCATATAAGTCATAATTTTCTCGTTTGTACCAAAAGTTTATTTAAACACAATTTTTGCTAGATTCTCTACAATGAATAACTATTAATTGATGTAATATTAAACGATTTATTAGATGGAGAGACGCGAGCGCATGGATCAGCTGGTGAGGGACGAGGTATCTCAGTGGCGCTGGAGTAGGGCTGACGAGGAAGCGTTTAGGCGGACGGTGGCTTCGTACGGCGTAGAATTTGATCCTGCCACGAAAAGCCTCAGATGGAACCGCTTTAGGTCCTTGGCCAGGCTGGATTCGAAAAGTGATGATGCGCTAACGGACTATTTGAAAGCCTTCATGGCGATGTGCAAGCGGCAGTGTGGACTGTCTGTTGGCGAAGCAGAATTGCCTACCAGGGCTGATTTGAAAGCGGAGCCGATTGGAGAGGAACGGGCCATTGCTACATTGGAAAGGTAGTTATTAAATCATTACTTAATTATGATTACAATCCAGTGCATACTATTATATATGTCAAATCTTTATTTGTACCGACAGGCTTTTATGGTATTGTTTTAACTTGTAGAATTGACCTGCTTCGTGTTTTACGAGAGGAAGTAGCACCGCATCCTGCGTTAGAGTCCCGCCTTTCTCTATGCGAGCGGTCGCTCGATACGCCGTCTTGGTGGCAGCCCGCCATGCACGACAAATATCTCGTGCTGGGTGTGTGCAAGTAAGTTATTTCAACTATAAAGTAATATTGCATCAAAAATACCTGGGGAAAAAATAAAGATTAATATATTTGAAAAAAAAATGTAGTTAAGAAACTACATATATATAATAGATTTTCCAAAAACTTGGTTTTTTTGCAGACATGGATTAGGAGACACGTTCACTAAACTGTTTTGTGATTCGAAAATGCCGTTTTCGGAATCTGCCAGGAAATGGTACGCTAAATGTAAAACGGGAAGCAAGAGTGAACAGAGCAGACTTAACTCAGAAGACGAGGAGAAAGCCTCTAGTGAAAACGCTACTGAGACTCGCTCCCTGCGACGTAGCAAACGAACTTCAGCCATTCCCGATCGCGACGACGAAGACATGGACGCATTGTCTGAGTTGGAAACGCTTGCCAAACTGGGCAGAATCGAGGAGCCTCTGACTCCAGACCAATGGTTTTCAGAACGAGCTCTGGAAACCCGATTGCATCACATCGCGCATGCGGTGCAGAATTGTGAGTGGCCTTCTGCTTCGACGTCCAAGAACGAAGAAGTCGCGACCGAGGAAGTGAAACAGCCGCCGAAAAGACATATAGCAATTGACGTGGAAACTGAGCGTGCTAAGTTGCACGCCCTGCTGTCTTCACCTCAAGCGGCGCACACGAGCAGCCGAGAGCACAGGAGTATTCCCACTGCTACGAGCATGCTTGGCATGAGGGACGGAGACGACGCGTCAAGCGATTCAAGTTCGCGCAGGTCGACGCCCGCTCCACCGCCAGCGCACCAACGGGTCGCGCCATCTCCCGCCCCGTCGGTGCCGCCGTCCCCGTCTACTTCGGCTCCGGTGGACCTTTCGGCACCGCTCGATCTCAGCGAAGCGCAAGACTTCTCAATGGGGCGGCGCACTCCCCAAGAACCGCCCTCTGCCGCACCGCCTCGCAGCAGATTGGACGACACGCTCAATAGACTCATGAAGAGGAAAAATGTTGTGAGTAATTTTATTTCTATTGTGTTATATTCAGGTAAATTACCAATATTTTTCTGAAGGACCTTTGAAAGATCAGAAGATTGAAGTTATATATAATTAGATATAACTTGTAATGTATTGCCTATTTCAAATCACAATTACTGATTTAATAAAGTGTATAATTTTCAGCCGGCACCTGAACAAATTGTTGGTAAAGAGAAGAAACGGAAAAAGCTCGATGAGATTGTCCTCGGCCTGTCTGCGGCTAAAGGTCGAAGTTCAAGCACTCATACTAGTGCCTCGTTGGAACCGCCGCGAACTAAGGCTTCGACGATATTGCCAGAGGTAACCGTAACGCCCGCCGCGCCTCCCTCTACTCCCAGTGCTCCGCCACAAAAACCGTTCTCGGTGACGGTGACTAACGTTCCGTCACCTCACACGTCATCAAAAGAATTATCGTCGTTCCTTCAGCAATCCTTGGAGCAAAGTAAAACTCCAAAAGGAGCACAATCTATGCAAGCGAAGGCGTTCTCTCACGAGGCGAAAGTAAATAAGTGGCTTGCTGAACAAGCGAACGTAGACAACAGACGTAGAGGTGTCGCTCCGCGGCTTTCGCCGGAAGAGCACGTCCCGGTAGTCCACAGGGTCACCGGGAAACGCCTTGTCGGACACAAAGCGCCTCAATTGAAACATTTAGCGCATTGGATTGCAGAAAACCCAATGTATGACATAGATTCTAAATGGACCGAGGGAATAAAAGAACATGTTAAATTGCCTCAAGATGTTCGAAGTCAGCGGCACTCTCCTATGCAAAGCGCACCTGCGCCGGAACGTAAAAAGGGGAGACCACCGACACTCGACGCTTCAACGGCTAGTGTGCTGTCGAACACACATTTAAACCAAAGCATGGCCGGACTCAACCCAGCTCTCTTGGCGAGCTTATCCAGTCTTAGCGCTTTCGATCCGAAAACCTTGGCGTCTACTCTATCTAATCTTACTGGTTTTGATCCTAAATTACTTTTGAACTCTTTTAGTGGGATGCCTAATTTATTAGGTAACATGGCTGGTGGCAATATATTTTCCAATCTAGCTGGCCTCGGGTTACCTGGATTTCAATCACTTGATATGAATAGTGTAAGTGGTAGCAGTAATGCAACAGAAAGTAAATCTAAAACAAGAAAGCAACCAGAATCAACGAACGCATCTTCTTCGAAATCAGCCAATTCACAGTTCCCCTTTGTATTTTCAAACCCTAACATGTTGTATCCACAACTAGGATTGAACAGTCTATCTCCATTTGGCGTACACTCTGGAATGTCATCGCCATATGACGCGCTCGGCTTGTTAGGGAGCAATCTGACTGCAACATCGTCTAATAGTACAAGTGTTCACAACGCAAATCCGGGCTCTCGTAGTTCTAAGACAACTACACCTCGCTCCTCCACTGTTGTTACGCCAACAGCCACGTCGCGACAACAAAAAGTATCAGATCGTACACAGTCGAACTTGCCGCAGATACTGTTGCCTCCTGACCCATACTTATTAGAATCTATATCTAAACAGTCGATGAATTTCGATACCACAATGAAACTTGATAAAAGAGCTCGGGAGACTGATATACACGATTCTTCGGCCACAGATTTATCTAAAGTCGACAAAAAGAAGACGCCCTATGATACCTTACGATCTCATATGCCTCCCGAATTCGCTGCTGTACAAGAGAAGTTATTAAAGGGTGATAAAAAAGATATTGATGTGAACAAAATGTTGCTAGAACAAATGGCTTCTGGGGCGCTTAGTGCGAGCCTTGTCAGTTCAGTAGAATCAAAGAAAGCCAAGGATATCGAAAAAGAAGCCTTTGAAAAATTATCCAAGCAAGATTATATGGCACGGCTAACAGCAGAAGAGTCAAATGTTTCTTTATCAAACAAAAGGCCAGGTGACGACGTTAATACCGAACCCGAAAACTTAGCTCTACAACCAACAACAAAGAAATTAAAAGAAAATCAAGAAACATCCACTACTAGAGATAAGCCACATGAGACATCTTCCCACTCTGCAGAGATGGATTTAGAAGATTTAATAGCTCCATCCACTGTTATTAAAACTGGAGTGAAAGCTAATGAATTTGAAATAAATAGACTTTCTGAATCTCACATCCTAGAAAGAGAAGACAAACAGTCTATACACTCTAGCCCAAATCGTAATGACGACAGTATTACACAAATTGTTGACTGTTCCACCAATAGGTTTGAACATGAACACAGGGATGACAATATATCTGATGAATTGAATATTGGCGGTGATAGTTCCAATGCCGACGGCAATCGGAAGGGCAACAAAAAGAAAGCTCGCAAATCAACCGAGGAGGCTGTGGGCGGGCCGCGTCGCGAACTTAGGTCTAGTTCAACTAGACAGTCATTTGACTCCAATAATTGAACTTGCTTCTTGAACCGAAGTGAAATTTAAATGTCGGATTTAAAATTAATGCCACTTTTCAAGGTAATATTAATATTTGTTTTGAAATCAGAATATCAGGAAACTTAGTCTTAATTATTGTATTACTGGAAATAAATGGCCATGCAGAAATACTCAACATTTTGGGTAATTTTAAATAGACTGGTGTTCTATCACAAACTATACATACGTCTTGACGACTTTTTGTTATATGTAAGGACTGAGATTTAAATTATGTTTTTTTAAATCTTTTAATTGACATTTGTGTGGCCAAATAAATAATGAAGTAGTAAACCACATTTTATGTTGTTATTGAAATCAAGTTATTAGAACATTTGTTAGTCTTTGTGCTTCAGCTCTTTATGATCATACATTTATTGTCGGTTTAGTATTTTATATCTTTTATGGTAAGGATAATATTAATTTTAATCTATATATACCTAACGTATTTACAACTTTTCTTTCGGTAGAGGTTATGAAGCACAGATCTCTTTTATTTATAGTTAAGTGAATTTTAGGATTCATGAAATGTGTCTACTACATAATAGTAATGAGAAGTATAAAGCTTAAAAGTACTATGCTGCCTCGCTTGATATAATCAGGCCACTTTTGCTTTGGTACTGTACTACTTGTATACATTTCTGATTTCAATAATTCTACTCAACTTGATTTTTTTACTATTCTATTATTTTTGTGTGTTGTTAAATATTTTATCACTTTATTTTTAATATTTTTTTAATGTAAGTGATTTGTATATTATATAATTAAGAAACTGCATTGAATAAATTAATTCTCAATAAAAAATGTATTTTAATTTTAAAAGACGTGATTTTTTTTATTTTTGTTTTTAAATTGTGAATACCATGGCTTAATTTGTAGCTTATAAGGAATATTTATATTTGAAGAACTTTATTTTTTTGCATTTAACAAATTTCAAAAATATGAAATAAAAATAATTTAACCAATATGTCGATCTATCGATTTCGTCTACAGTTCATAAAAGCAGTTTTAACTTTCAACGCGGATGGAAAATGTTGACGATTAATTCATCTGCCAGCTCGCAATGACAATGTTAGAGAGGGCGGACGTGCGATTACTGCATCGCGCTGAGCCACTCCTGGCTACCACAACAGAGACCATTCTCGTGTGACTACGCGCAGTATTCAGGAACCTCCGACTCGACTTAAGGAAGCGCCATCGTCACCTTGCTCCCGGACTTGACCCTGATTTGACATTGCCGCGGAGTGAGAGCACTTCTCGGCTCAGCTGCAACTTCATCCGCTGTACACCTCCGCCTCATCTGGGAATCTAACACGGAGCTGCATCCAGTTTCACCTCTCCGGGCCAAATTCTGATATCGGCCTTCTTTTCTTCGGACCATATTGCGCCCAATACAATCTCACACATTTCCACAGCCCTTTTTCTACAGGGCGAGTGGGCATCTTCTATCATTGTGAAAAATTAAATAAAAATATTTTAATCAAGAATTATAATAAATAATTAAAGTAAATCTCTACCATCCAAAAATTTATTTTAACAGTATACGCAGGAACAGTTTAAATTGAATAATCATTTTTTTATTTCTTATCTATGGTATTAAGTTTGTTAATCACTGTCACTTACAAGGTACAGTTCTAACTTCAAAATAAGTATTACATTGTCTTACAAAATTAAATCTGAAATTTAATTTAAAAATAAATTTTTACGTATTACTAAACAAACCACGTTTACGTAATGAATTACATTTCGTGCCGTTCGGCACCACTTCTAAAAAATGGTTCTCTTACTATAAACTTCAATGCAGTACGTTGCATAACAAGAAAAATTCAAGATGTTCCTACACATACGGGTCAAGTAAAGTCTAAACATTTACATTTTGATGTCATTCCAGCTACCTAGTAACATGCTTTAAAATCACATATGCTTCTAGAAATGGGACTCTGATGACTACCGCCTGGCTCGCTTTACTCTTGCTCCAAAACAAGTGAATAGAAATTGGGCTGTTAATCTTATAGCAGAAGTACCACCAAAGGAAGTTACAGAAAGAGTAGTATGGTGTGATGGTGGCAGTGGACCAGAAGGACATCCAAGAATTTATATTAATCTGGTAGGTCTACACGGTACATTCTAAAATTTGCTTAGAGTACATGGATAATATTATTTCTTTATTGCAGGATAAACCAGGAAACCATTCATGTGGGTACTGTGGACTTAGATTTGTAAAAAAAGAACATCATTGAATATTTAGACAATTTGAATTATTTATGATTAGATACTTATTAGATTGAAATGTAATATTTGTTGACAATATAAATGCATTCAAGTAATTTTTTTGGAACATTTACTAATTAATTTTGTGTCACTGTGTTAATATTTTTTTTATTTTCTTCACATGTTAATCGCACTTTTGTTATTGACCTGAAATAATTATTGTTTTGTTCTTGTATCAGATTATTGAATAAAATAATTTCAATTTGTGCATAAATACATGTTTAATATTTATACTTTGAAAGTTATATACAAATCCAAACAAATATTATGAAAATCTATTGTTTAATTATAGAAAAAGCTTTTTTAATCGTCAAAAACTAATGAAAATTGATTTGTATACCTTTTGGGTATTAAAACCTTATACCCTACGGAATAGTAATCTGTAGCTTCCATAATTAGTATTTACTCTGTGTAACATGGTTAACCACAAGACTCTTCTTATTTTGTATGTCAGTCTATGACATTAAATAAAAATGACAAATGGTGAGTTGACTAACTCAAAATACGACGTTAAGACATACCGAAAGATTTTTATAAAATATTAGATTTTATCTTTTTGTATTTTGATAACTATCTATTGTTAAACTATAATTTGTTTTACAATATTACAAATCACTTCTTTTTGTTTATTAGAATTTGCTAGCTCGCTAAATAGAAGGTTTTGAATTATAACAGACGAATATTCTATTGTGTAAGTATAATGCATATCAAATCGATAAAACTCACTGACATTACACGCCTTCTTTCTTAGTAAATATTCAGCTTTGTTTGTTAAATCCTCTGGTTAGTTATTATGAGTAAAAATACAGTTATGTTTTTTATAGCGTTCTTGTATCTGAAAACTTCTCTGTATTTCTATAAATGCCACCTGATTGATTAATTACCATATCTAGATCATTCAAAGCTGTAGTTGTTATACGAAATAAGCACATTTATTAAGTTTATATACCTTTCAAACAATTTTAAAACGTATTTTGAAAATTATCAACTATTATTATTTCTCTGTTTCTTTTATTCACAGAAAAATGACTTCAGGGCCTTACAATTATTCTTATATTTTCAAATATATTATAATTGGTGATATGGGAGTTGGAAAGTCTTGTCTTCTACATCAATTTACAGAAAAAAAATGTAAGTTTTGCAATTCAGGTCAAAGTAGCAAGAAAACAATTTGTCTATCTTCTTTGTTTTTAAGCATTTAGAATATATTGCATATATAATATATAAAATAAAATATTTAGTATCATTGTAAATTGAAAGATAATATAGGAACTTACCTGTGAACAATGATTAATAATGTGGTTAGTTAATTATCCTGTTCATTTTCTTAATTAGTTATGGCAGATTGCCCTCATACAATCGGTGTAGAGTTTGGAACAAGAATAATTGAAGTAGCAGGTCAAAAAATCAAGCTTCAGATATGGGACACAGCTGGACAAGAGAGATTTCGAGCTGTAACTCGCTCTTACTACCGAGGGGCGGCAGGTGCTCTTATGGTTTATGATATAACAAGAAGGTAAATAATTAATCAGTCTTAATTACATTATGAATATGTTATAGGCATTGTATTATTACAAAACAAGTTGTTGGCATTTCAATACAAATCCTAACTTTTTTAAATAATATATCCTCTTATTCCAAACATGTGTTTTAGATCCACTTACAATCATTTAAGTAGTTGGCTGACAGACACTCGAAACTTGACTAATCCTAGTACTGTGATATTTTTGATTGGAAACAAATCTGATTTGGATGGCCAGCGTGATGTCACATATGAGGAGGCAAAGCAATTTGCAGATGAAAATGGATTAATGTTTGTCGAAGCTAGTGCAAAAACGTAAGGAATTTTTATTTTATATTTAAAAAATTGAGTAGTGACCGGAACCGAACAGACTTTTACCAGTTAGAACTCGAATAATGCAAAACATCGAACATTAACACTCGCAAAAAACTAGTTTTTTTCGGTTTTGACAGTGCGGTAAAAAAGTTGTACACGCGCAGTTATGCCGGACTTTACGTATTCTTTATTGTATCACTAACAGTTTTGCATTTCGCCGCGATAGCCTAGTTGTAGAGAAAACTCTTTTTGAGATATTAAAAAATCGGCCGTCTAGTGAAAATGATAGTCGCGCCATTGTCGGGATTTCTATATAGCAGTGTTCCGCAAAGTGTGTACCGCGGCACACTTGTGTGCGTTGGTCCTTAATAATTGGTGTGTCTTGGACAAGTAAGATTGTCTTAATAACTCATGTTAAGTAATAAGTAAAGGCAAGAAAAATTCTTGGGGATACATAGTAAATATATTCAGGCGAGCTCACAAGCGAGAAATTTTCCTTTCAATCTTTTGATTCTTAATAAATAAATGTTTATTAATAATTATTTTATCAGAACTATTTTTTTGTTTGATACCTTTAAAAATTTACCTTTTCCTATATGTATCTTGAAGGAAAAAAGTTTGCGGAACACTGCCATATAGCATTATTTTCATTTGTTTTTCATTCGCTACTGAATATTTCTCTTCTAAACGTCCACGGCTGCTATGTATCTATTGAATTTGAACTCGTTGGTGGATCTTTTGCCTCGATTTACAAGATTCTGGCCAAATATAGCTAGCGAGCCAAAACACAGGTTTTTCTGCGACCGAATTACGCTCTACGAACTACGCGAATTGTATCATCATCATCATCATCAGCCCATTCAAGTCCACTGCTGGACATAGGCCTCCCCTAAAGACGCTTGGTCATA